>PVKP010002845.1:0-116927 GCA_004027715.1 Plecturocebus donacophilus | reverse complement strand
ATCTACATCAACTAATGGGCAAAACAGCCAGTTAGCATTACCAGAAGCTGTGATTTTCGTCTCTGATAAAACAGACTTTAAAACAACAAAGAACACAAGAAACAAAGAGGGACATTACATGGTGGTGAAAGGATCAATGCAACAAGAAGAGCTAACGATCCTAAATATATACACACCCATTACAGGAGCACCCAGATACGTAGGGCAAGTTCTTAGTGACTTACAAAGAGACTTAGACTCCCACACAATAATAGTGGGAGACTTTAACACTACACTGTCAATATTACATAGATCAATGAGATAGAAAATCAACAAGGATATCCAGGACTTGAACTCAGACCTGGAACAACTAGACTTAACAAATATTTACCGAACTCTCCTCCCCAAATCCACAAAACATACATTTTTCTCAGTATCGCATTAAACCTATTTTAAAAGTGACCACATAATTGGAAGTAAATCACTCCTCAGCAATTGCATAGCATTTCACAGGTTTAAATAAAATATTGGTTGTCTGCTTATTTGTTACTTTCATCCCCTATTCCTTCCTGTCTCCATTGTTAAGCACAATTATTGGCATAAAAGAGGTTTTTAATACCCATTTTTAGACTGCATTCTAGCCTTGGCAATAAAATAAGAATCCCAATCTCTCTCCCTCTTTCTCGTCCTCCTTCTTTCTCTCTTTCATTCTTTTTTTCTTTCTTTTGCTGTTTCCTTTTTTCTTTCTCCTTTTCTCTCTTAAATAAATAAATAAATAAATAAATAAATAAATAAATAAAATAAAAGCATATAGTCCAGAAGGGATTTTTTTGGGATGGGGGTTATAATTTTGAATGGATTTTCCTTGAACTGGCTTCTATAAAAGAAATTCCATTATAACTAAAGCAAATATTAGTTTAATGGCTAAGAAAAACAACAACATCTTTTTATTTCCTTCAACCAAAGAGTTACTCCATTTCATGAGAAAAATAGTTCCTAAGAAGTAATGTACCCATGGGCTACTTAACATATATTAAGAAAATAAAAAAGAAAAAGAAAAAAAAAACTTGCAGAAAGGTTTGTGGTTAGTGAAATCCTCAGACCATTTACCAGCATTTTTGACATCTTAGCCATAATAGACCTTTGAAAAACATTTTGTTCAGAAGAAATTACTCATGGTACTCCTAGCATTGTGAAAAGAAAAACAGCCCTACCATCTCCAACATCCTAAGATCTTGTACATAGTTCAAACGTGATTTTGCAATCAAGTGACAGAAAGTTACGAATATCATGGATTACTTTAAAAATCTTTAAGGATACATAAAATTGGATGTTTCCTTTGCAAATTTCTATATACTCATAAAAGGGAAGTCATGTTAATTAAATATAACTAACACTGAATCAAACAAACAAACAAACAACTAATAAACCCCTTTTTCTGGCTGTTGAAAGAGTTCTTGGTATTTATAGTTGAGACAAAATTAATTGGATATGTATTTCTGTTCTAAACTTCAGTTTGCATGTATAAGCACAAGTCATGACATTTATGATGATTAAACACAGAGCAAATACGTAAGAAACAGTGCTAGCATTTTGTTCTACATCTTTGCTCAAAAAATGTTTATTCCCAAAGGAGCATGAGTTTTTTATATATTTGAAGAATTATGGGACCAAGTTATGATTTTACATAAGTTTGTTGCAAAATTTAAGCTAAAACTTATTACATGCATCAAATAACAGCTGGTGTTTTTTTTTTTTAATCATAATATAGTAAATAGGTAAGAGCTTAAATTTGAACATAGGAGCTTCTCATTCCAGAGGTTCTCATCTTCTGGATTTTTACTGTCCCACCAGTGTGGCTCAGTGGTCATCCATCAGGAAAGCAAGGCATCCTTTTCCCCTGTAAGGAAGGAAATAGTTTATTTTAGGTTCATTGGCTGGCACCCTGTAAATCGGACACAAAAGACAGATCAAAAAGAGAAAAACCGACAGAAGTTTATTAACATGTGCACCATGCACATATGATGGATGCTCAGGGCTGAGGAACTCAATGGGGTGCTTAGAACTTGAGCTTCTATAGCATCTTAGCGAAGAAAAATAATTTTGTGGAAAAGTGACAAGATGGCCAGGCACACTTGCTCATGCCTGTAATCCCAGTACTTTGGGAGGCCGAGGCCAGCAGATCCCTTGAGGTCAGGAGTTCGAGACCAGCCTGGCCAACATGGTGAAATCCCATCTCTACTAAAAATACAAAATTAGTTGGGTGTGATGGCGTGTGCCTGTAGTCCCAGGTATTAGGGAGACTGAGAGAGGAGAATCACTTGAACCCAGGAGGCAGAGGTTGCAGTGAGCCAAGATCACACCATTGCATTCCAGCCTGGGTGACAGAATGAGACTCAGTCTCCCCCAACCCCCCCAACAACAACAAAAAAAAGAAAAGTGACAAGACAATGGAAAAGGACTTGAGTTTCTAGGGCAGCAAATTGCGGGTGAGCTATAAGGGAAGATAAGGGCCAGTTAGTAAGTTTTGTTAGGCAGATGCTTCTGGTGCTATCTCTGGCCTGATAAGGGTCTAGAGTTGTCTCCTCTGATTAGGAATCCTCCTGTCTTTCCTAGTAGTGAGGGAAAGGGGGAGAGCAGAGAGTTTCTCGGGTATGTTTCTTTTATAATTGCTTTCAGCTCAAAGTAATCCTTAGGTCAAAGTTGCATATTTTGGGATGGCATACTCTGAATTTCCTCATCTGTGATCAGACCTTGTTTTCTTTCCAAGATCTTACATAGTGGACCTGATGAGAATGGAGAATTTTGCAAGATATTTAAAATTAGTTTCTAATTTGCAGATATTTGTTTCTAGGTTCATTAAATCATTGGATAATTGTATATTATCGAATTGCTATCAAATTGCAGTATATCAGATTGCTAGCAAATGATTTGATGAAGACACTTATCTGTTCTATAAAGTACATCATACCTGAAATACTGAGATAAAAAGCTATGACTGACAATTTGTTAAAATTTTCATTCTGCCTGTTGTAGATTATAAGAAGGCATATACATTTTGTGGTAACAAATTTTAAAAGTAGATACAGTAGGTAAATGTACAAATAGAAGTATAAGTACATGACATGAACTGACACTTTGTAATGCTTCCTAAGGGGATCATGAGTACTCTCTGGAGAAGGTTGTCTCTGAGCCGGGCCCTGAAGGATGGAGATGGTACTGGTGGGGGTGCCGAGAACCATCACAGGGATAGGGGCAGTCATCGTGGATCAGGCAGGAGAGTGTTTAAGGTAACAGTCCCTTTTTGGAATTGACTGTACAATAGAGCTTGTGAAGAGTAGTTTGAGAAAATGGAATTCTTGAAAATTATACTATAAATAATGGAGGAACCATGAGAGCCATGTGTAAGAATATTCTGGCCAGGTATGGTGGTTCACACCTGTCATTCCAATGCTTTTGGAGGCTGAAGCGGAGGATTAGTTACAACCAGGAGTTCTAGACTAGCCTAGGCAAGACTTTCTCTCTATTAAAAAAAATTTTTAAATGATAAAATTCAGCTGGGCATGTGGCATGTGCCTGTAGTCCCAGTGACTCAGGAGGTGAAGTAGGAGTATCCCCTGAGCCCAGGAGGTGGAGGATACAATGAGCTATGATCCTGCCATTGCACTCAAGCCTGGGCAATAGAGCAAGATTCTATCTCACACACACACACACACACACACACACACCAAAAAAAAAAAAAAAAAAAAAAATTCTGGTAGCTTTGTGTGGGGTTTATCACATATCCTATAGGAAAAGACAATTGTCAGGGAAACTAGCATACTAATTTAGAACTCCAAATCTGTATCCAGAATGTTCTCCTAAATCAATGTTTCATCTGGAAGCAAATAATACATGCACACTGCTACCTTATCTCTCAAATAATGGCATATTATCATATAGGCAATCAAAACACCATAAATATTCACAGTGCATGCCTTAACTTTCTGTGATTTCTCTATTCTTGGAAGCAGATCATATATTTGGGATCTTAGCAAAATGCCAAAGGAGGAGGAAGAAGCTATGTTTATTATGGGTTTATTATAGTATTTTTCCATCATAAAACTCAAGAGATATTTTACAATGATTTTAAAAAAATATATTAGTTTTCATACCTGGGATAATTAGACTGAGGTAGTGTTTTAGTTTATTTGGGCTAGTATCATAAAATACCATAGACTGGATGCCTTATGAACAATAGAAATTTATTCCATATAGTCCTCCACATTGGAAAGCCAAAATTAGGCTGCCAGCACAGTTGGATTCTGGTGAGAGCCTTCTTTCTAGATGTTTTTTTCACCATAATCTCTCATGGTAGAAGGGAGCACTTTTTTTCCTTAAGGCACCTAACCTATTTGAGAGTTCCTTCTTCTCATGACCTAATTAATCATCCCCCAAGGCCCTAATTCTATCACATTGGGAGGTTAGGATTTCAATATATGAGTTTGAAGGTGGCACAAGTATTCAAACCATAGCACACAGTAAATAGAAAAAACAAAAACAACACTGCAATATTTACATAAAAGCAGAAATCTTATTTTTTTCATCTCAAAGAATGTCCACTGAAATCAAAACAAAACAAGAAAACAACAACAAAAACCCCTTGAGTATTACTTAGATACTAGAAATGCACATTTCTTCACTCAGTGTAGAATTGAACTTCTCTGACCTAGGTTAGAAAAATAATAAGCAAGAGTAACAATATGTTCAGGAAAATTGAAGTCAGATAATCAATTTTCAGTAACTCTCTGATTTATATGTCTAATAACATGACTGGCAATTTATAGTCTTTACCAGTAAATCTCAAAACACAATTTACTGCAGCCATAAGCAGTTTATTTAGTATAAATGGCCTTTAATTCTATTAATGATTGATTAATCTATATATCACCAAAAGAGCCACATAAGCCTGAAAAAAATGATGCCTTAGCTTTCTTATTTATTTTTAATTCAAAAATCCTGTATTATTACTAATAAAAAATGACAGATCAGATCTTTCAAGATAAGAATGTTAATTAGTATAATATGAAAACTCTATTTTTTATTACTATTACATCATTTTTAAAAAACTCAGCAAAACATATACAAATTTTGGCACATTTAGAAATACTTTGAAATTAATTAATATACTAGAAAAGTCAACAGAAATGTGTTTCATTAGCTATGCCATGAAAACCTTGTTTCTTTCCTAGGATTTAAAAGTTTCTTTGTCATTTAGGTAATGAGTAATCAATTTAAGATAAAAAATATTTTTGAAGGAAAAAATATGTAAAATGAGATATTCATTTAGAAATATGAAAAGTGGCCATTTATACATTCAGTGACAACATGTAATGACTCAACTCTGGGTTTATTATATTTAGAAAGCAAAGGGAACTGCAAGCACAGTCTGCCTGGAAAGCAAAAGGAGCACATTTGAATCATTTAAATGACTTTCTATTTCCTTTAATAGAGGTGTGAAACACATAGTCAGTTTCACTTACAAGGGGCTCTCATGGTTTTGATGAATGAGCTTGTAAGGACTGTTATACAGAGGACTGCTAACAGTAAAATATATTTAACTTTCTACACACATTCCATAATTTTGTTACTCTGTTATACAATTTACCTTTCTCTTTGATATTCCAGTGTAAAACTGGATCAAGACCTTTCCAACTTTCCCCCACTAAAGAAAAAACATGATTGGGAAAACTTGACTTGCTCAATTTTTGTCAATCTAGGTGTCCAACCACCAAATTTTTGCCTTCCTCTTTGTTTTTCTTCCCTCAAGGTGGCCTCAAGTTAACACTGGACTTTGAGTAATATCCAAAGTCTGGTGAACTTGGTTATCATAATTCTTTCTTTATGCGGAAAGCAAGTTGAAAAGAAATTTGATTCTGTTGCTTCCTGTTAGAACATTTCAACATACTCAGATATCAAATGAAAGAAATCGATTTTGATAGTTCTGGGCTCAGCTTGTATAGGCATACTTTTACAGGGTTTTATTCACTCCCATTCTAATTTTTCCAGTGAGCTGACTGCTAAGGCATTATTCATGCATGTCATAGGAAGTTGGTAGTTCCATTTAGTGATTTACTGGCTTGGGTGCTTTTTGTTGAAGACTGAATAAAGTGACAGGAATCTTTTTTACTCTGGATTACTCTTGGCATAGCAAATGCAAGATATTCAGCTAAAATAAAAACCCGTGAGAGTCATAAATGCCATTAAGGACTTTGATTCAAAAGGAATGCTAAAGTTTGGCTTGAATTTAAAAACAACCACGATTTCATTGTTACAGTTGCTGAAGTTGGCAAACGTAATTGTTTTCTCAGATGCATTCTTTTTACTATCTGTAGGTTGTCAATTCAAGAGGCAAAGGTTTTGTCTCTCCCTCACCCCCCACCCTCATCACCTACACAGAGAAAAATATGGAAAACCTAAACATCAGTGAGAGTCCATGAATTCCATGGGGGGCTTTGGGTACTATACGGAATTTCAGAGACTTTCATCTCTACCATTTTCCCTGCTTCTCTTCTCTCTTCTGCCTTTTTCTTCCCTCTTGTAGTTAGTTGGCAGAGTACATTTTACTGTGTAATTATTCACTTTTTTTTTTTGTCTCCTCATGTGCTTTTTAAAAAGAGAAAGAAAATATTATTTTCTAGCAGGTGGGGACAGATTTTCCACAAGGCAATGATCAAAGTGACAAGATATAAAAGTTTTTTTTTTTTTAAATATCTTTCTTAATGGCCTGCAAAACCAAGACTTAGGGCCTTTTGCGAATGTATTAGGTTGGCTGGCAGAACATTATATCCAGGACGCCAAACCAGTGTAAAGACCTACTCCGTAACCTCTAATCTTACAGACATGAACTCTATTATTCTCCATTAAAATTAGAGGTTACTAGATTGTAACAGATGTCCTTAATAGACATGTCTTTATTACTGGGGAACGTTACGTAAATGAACATTGAACCCAGTATTTTAAGTCGCAGTTCAGGAAAATACAAAACTCCATGTTTGGAGCTAGCATTTTAAGCTCATATTATAGAAGCCTTTAGACAATTTGCATTAATTGATGCACTGGCAATTTTTCTAAATTGTTGCAAGTATGAAATAGTGGGAATTTTAAAAAAGGAAGAATCCTAGCTACTCTATGAAAACTGCAGTATTTGAAATCCCTTAATTTATAGGCACTATATCGTACATTTCAGTAGCAAGAATATTTTAATTAACTGCTAAGAGAATAGGGCTGAGGGTGGAAATCTTCCAATAGACATAATGAGAACAAACTGGAGGATGAATAATGTGATATAAAAGAGCTTTATGACTATGTGTTATTGCAGGTGTCCGAATATTTTAAAATAGAGAAGATGATATCTATATGTAGAACAGTTAAGCTATAAACCTGCAAAAAATGAACAAAATATGAGACAAAGCTGGGCCAATGGAGGCAATGAAATTAGGTATCACATCACCATGAAATGACCATTGACATGCTTAATAAAATTTAAATACATTAATATCCTATAATATCTGGATAAAATTCCATGTGCCTCCAGTGTCACATTAGAAGTTTTCATTCGCAGCTCAGTGTTTCTCTGCCTAACAAACTGCTTTCCAAAATACTTAAGAGTATAAATCACTTTACCATGGGGCACATAGGCAGGTAAAATGTTTAAAGAGATGGACAGTATTTAGTACCTATGAACAAGAAGAAACTGTTTTTGAATTTATTGCTTTTCCTCCTCACATTGATAACCTTCTGCCAACAAAATAAATGCCACATCTGAAGCATTTTTCTATTAGTCATAGTATTCCCATGACATTTACTATAACCAGAAAGACAGCATATTTAGATAATTTTATTTTTTGGTCAAATTCTGGAAGTGCAATGGCAATTCTAGACTAATTTGGAAAAAAATGTGTGGGGTACATACAAGTAGGAATGTATGACATCAAATCTGCAGGTGAAACCACAGCAAAAGCAATAGGAGGATTTTCTATCTGGCATCTGTGGAGTTTGGAAGTTTTCACTCTGTCCTAACAGTAAGTAAAAAACTCAGAAACTGAAAAATCAGCAACCCTTCATAGATTTGTTAGAGAATGGGGTAAACCACTACTCCCAAAATTGGAGCAACAGACAGGCAGAAACCCACAAGCGTAATTCTCCAGAACTAGTATTTACTAGAGAAACAAAACAAAGCAAAAAAACCTGTAATTGACAAATCCTAGAGGCTCAGCATGGACAAGTCGGAGAATTAAAAATTCCAGGGCATTGTGGGAGGGGAACATTTTGGTGAGTTTTACCTCCAGGAGCTCAACCAGGTTCTCATAGTGAATATTGGAGAAAAATTCCTTTGTGCTTCTGGCAAGGGATGAGGGAAAGGAACCATTTTGATATATGCCAGGGCATTCTGTTTTTCTTAACAAGACCCATACTCAGGAGAATATATTTTACCAGAGCCTAACCTGCTGGGTTTTACCAAACTCTAACTTACCTGGTTGGAGGAACATACTCAGCCTCAGTCTCTGTTAGTCATCGTATCCCTCCTAAAGGGAAAGAAACACGTGCACTTCACAGTTCAGTAGCACAGGCTCACTAAAAGACTGAGACCTAATCACAGGAGAGAAAAATTCTTTCACTCCCCATACCTTACCACTACATGACAAAAGTCCTATTTACAACAGATCCTCTTACCTGGTATGTCATGTCTGACTGTTAAGAAAAGATTAAAGACCAAACCAAACCAAACAAAACAAAAAACAGTTTGAAGGAACTTTGAAGGAACAGAGCAAACATCAGAACCAGGCATGGAGATAGCAGGGATGCTGGCATTATCAGATGGAGAATATAAAACAATGATGAGTATTATGCTAAGAGCACTAATGGATAGACAATCTGCAAAGACAGATAAGTAATGGAAATTCTGAGGGAAAAAAATAGAAATGCTAGAGATAAAAAATACTCTAGCAGACATAAAGAATACTTTTGATGAACTCGTTAGTAGACTGGAGGTGGCTGAGGAAAGGAATCTGTGAGCTTGAGAAATATGTCATTAGAAGCTTCCAAAATGGAAGGGCAAAGAAAAAAAACTCTAACAGACTATCCAAGACCTGTGGGGCAACTATAAAAGGTGTAACGTATGCCTTATGGGAATACCAGAATAAGAAGAAAGAGAAAAAGGAACAGGAGAAATACTTGAAGCAATAATAACTGAGAATTTACTCCAAATTAAGATCACATACCAAACTGCACATCCAGAAAGCTCAGAGAACTCTAAGCAGGATAAGTAGAAGAGAACAGAGAGCCCAGAAATAGACTCACATAAATATAGTCAACTGATCTTTGAAAAAGGAGCAAAGGCAATTCAATGGAGCAAAGATTGTCTTTTCAACAAATTCTGCTGGAACAACTGAACATTCACGTGCAAAGAAATGAATCTACACACAGACTTTACAACCTTCACACAAATTAAGTCAATATAAATCATAGACCTAAATGTGAAATATAAAGCTGTAACACTTACAGGGGAAAATCTAGATGTCCTTGTGTAGATGATAACTTTTAGGTAAAACACCAAAGGCATGTTCCATGAAAGAAATAACCGATAGGGTTGGCGATGTTAAAATTAATTACTTCTGTTCTGCAAAAAATATGGTCAAGAAAATAGGAAGAAAAGCTAATGATTGGGAGAAAATCTTTATGAAATATTCATCTGAAAAAGGACTGTTACTCAAAATATACAAAGAACCTTAGATCTTAATAAAGGAAAATGAACAACCTTATTAAAGGAACTGACAAAATACATGAACAGAAAATCAGTAGATGAAAAATATGAAAATGTGTGCAACATCATGTGTCCCTAGGAAATTACAAATTAAAACCATAATGAGATATCATTACACACCTATTTGAATGATCAGATTTCAAAACACTGACAACATTAAGTGCTGTAGATGGCGTGGAGCAACAGGAACTCTCATTCATTGCTGGTAGCGTTATAAAATGGTACAGCCACTTTGGGAGACAGTTTTTCAGATCCTAAGAAAACTAAACATATTTTTACCATATGACAAAGAAATCACAGTTCTTAGTATTTACCCAAAGGAACTGAAAACCTATGTCTACACAAAAACCTGGACACCAATGTTTATAGCAATTTTATTCATAATTGTCAAAACTTGGAAACAACCAAGATGACCATCAATAGGTGAACCAGTAAACAAACTATGGTACATCCAGACAATGGAATATTATTCAGTGTTAAAAAGAAATGAGCTGTCAAGCCATAACAAGAAGACATGGAGAAAATGTAAGTGCATATTACTAACTGAAATAAGCTAATACAAAAACACTACATACTTTATGATTCCAAATATAAGACATTTGGGAGAAGGCAAACCTATGAAAACAATAAAAAGATTAGTGATTGCCAGGGGTTGGAGGAAAAGAAGCGTGAATAGAGCACAGAGGATTTTTAGGAAAAGTGAAACCATTCTGCATGATACTGTGATAGTGAATTTATGTTGCCAGAACTTATAGAGTGTACAACATAGTGAGCCCTAATGTAAACTATGTACTTTAGGTGTTACAATGTGTTAATGAGTTTCATCGATTATAATAATAAGGACATTTAATTATTATCTGAATTTTGGTGATGGTAATACACATGTGAGTCAAACTCACCAAATTGTATGCATTAATTATGTGCAGTCTTTTTATATACCAATAAATAAATACAACTGGAAAAAGAAGTTGGCAAACTTTTTAAAAGTCTATAAACATATGCACACAGTGGTATAGATAGAGCAGAGGCACTATCTAATATGTATTGTTAAAATTGTCATAGAGGAAATAACTTCTTGAAAGGGCAGTATTCATAAGCAGCACTTGTTTGAAAAATAAATGTTCAAGATTAGAAATGGGCAAAAAATATTATCAGGAATCCTTTTGGTGAAATGCTAAGTCTTGTCATGTAAACTTTCAGAGATGATCTGATTCTATAGGGTCATGAACCTCTAATTGGCTTTCTATGGGCTAGATTTTACAGAAATACAAGTCAAATTATAGAAAACTAACAGTAATAAAAGTGATTCTTGTCTGTATCAATGCAAATAAATTTTGTCTGGACAATATGCAATTCATTTTTGCTCTGTAGAAAATATAACAGCAATTATTACATTATATGGTCCTATAGGATGTTAACCAGTTTTGCATCTCTTAGAAAATTTATTTCAACATTCTTACCTTTGTTCTTTAAACTCAATATTGAAATTGTTTTAACATTCTACTGGTTCCTTCATTAATGAGTTTAATGAAATTTTAGACATATATTCATTTTATATTTGCATGAGAGTTACATTTATAACTGTCTGAAAATCATTCTTTAGCACACTTAGTTTGAAAATTTACTTTTTGCCAAAAACCAGTATAGTTTATAAAGCTCCATTTGTTATATTACAGGGAAGAAAGAATTTCCCTGTTACATAGAGGAGGCAACAGCAACCGTTTTCTTGACTTTATATTATAGAAAGTAAACCGAATATTTAAGGATGATAATATAATAGCTAATGTCTCCTGAGAATTTCCTATAAACAACTATGCATTTTACATATTCTGTATCATTTACTTTTTAAAATCTGATGATGTGGTGCTAATTTCAGTCCCAATTCATAGACAATTCTAAATATTAGCACAATGGCATTGGCAGCAACTAACATGCTGAGATCATACTCTGTCTAGCATTATTTGGAATGCTTTACACATGTTATCTCAATGAATCCCCACATCAATCTCAGCCAGTTAATATCATTCTTATTGTAGTTTAACAGATGAGAAAGCTGAAGCCCAGAGAGAATGAGCAACTTGTCTATGATCTGCAGTCTATTCCTAGATGAATCCAAAGTCTATGTTCTTTCTGTATATCAGGCTTCTTTCCCAGAACAGATAACTAAAAGAAATGCAATTGTCCTAACTGATATAGTTTGGATATATATTCCTGCCAAATCTCATATTGAGATGTAATCCCCAGTGTGGAAGGTGCAGCCTACTGGGAGGTATTTGAGTCACGGGGTGGATCTCACATGGCTCGGTGCTATCCTTGTGGTAGTGAGTTGTGAGTAAGTTCTCTCCAGTTCTGGGTGTTCAAAGTATGTGGCACCTCTGCCACCCTCTCTCTTGTTCCTGCTCTAGTTTTGTAATGTGTCTGCCTCCACTTTGCCTTCAGTCATGAGTCAAAGCTCCCTGAAGCCTGCCCAGAAGCCGAGCAGATTCAGGCATCATGCTTGTACAGTCTGCAGAACCATAAACCAATTACCTCTTTTCTTTGTAAATTATCAAATCTCAGGTATCTTTTTTTTTTTGGATACACAGTTTTGCTCTTGTCACCCAGGCTGGTATGCAGTGGCATGACCTCAGCTCACTGCAACCTCCTCCTCCTGGGTTCAAGCAATTCTCCTGCCTCAGCCTCCTGAGTAGCTGGGATTACAGGTACCCAACACCATGCCTGGCTAATTTTTTGTATTTTTAGTAGAGATGGGTTTTCACCATGTTGGGCAGGCTGGTCTCGAACTACTGACCTCAGATGATCTACCCACCTCAGCCTCCCACAAGTGCTCATAGAGGAGATGAGACTAGACGACATCACCACACCCAAACGGACTTTGTATTTATTCTTGTGAGGGAAGCTCTTAGAGATTACCTCGAGGACTTTATCTGTATAATAAGACAACTTTTGTTCTTGTGAATTTCTGCCTCTTACCTTTCCATAGCCTGAATGGGATTCAGCTTCCAAAGAGAATCATTTTCAAAATAATGTCTGCTTCCTGGGTCCGTACGTTTCTCCCCTATGAAGAGAATATTTAAGCCTCAATCGTTTGGCACCTCTTTGAGTCTCTCACTTTGTGTATAGTTTTCATATCCATATGCACATTAAATTTCACATGCTTTATCTTCTATTAACCCACTTTTTGTTAGCTCATTTTCAGTGAACTTCTAGAAGATGGAGAGAAAGTTTTCTTTGGCTCCTACATGGGTGTGTTAGGTCACTCTTGCATTGCTATAAATAAATACTGGAGACTGAGTAATTATAAGGGGTATAATTGGCTCACAGTTCTGCAGGCTGTATAGGATAGTGCTGGCATCAGCTTCTGGGGAGGGCTCAAGAAGCTTCCAATAATGATGTAAGACAAAGGGGGAGCAGGTATCTCAGATGGAGGGAGCAGGAGCAGGAGACTGGTGGTTGGGGGGAGGTGCCACACTTTAACCAGATCTCACAAGAAATCACTATTTTGAGGATAGCACCACACCAAGAGGGAACCCTACCCATGATCCCTACCTTCCACCAGGCCCCACTTCCAACACTGGGGATTACAATTCACCATGGGATTTAGTGGAGGCATATATTCAAAGCATATCAATGGGCAATGATCAATGATGATAAATTCCTGCTATGCGTGGGGCAGCCCTGTACAATAAACACTTGTCCCATCCAAAAGACCAATATCACCACTTTACAAAAACAGTATTGAATGAGCTGTAAGTAGATAGAAGAAATGATGATTTGGTACAGCAACAGAAATGGATTCAAGGAATATGATAGAAAAGTTACTGGTTATTTTGTGTTAAACTCTACATGTATCCCCAGGAAAGAAAATATATAAACAACGTAAGAGTAATGTCTTGTCTATATTCACTCACATTAATCTTAGAGTAGTTTTATTTGTGAAATGTACTTTTCTGTGATTGTATTTCAAATCTATTCCAAGCATATACTGTACTCTTTTTACATGCATTATCTCATTTGATCTTCATATCGATACCTTTAATATACAGATCAATAAGCCAAAACTAAAGAGGCAATTATTATTCTTTTTCCTTTTTAGGAGGTAAAATAATTTGGCTAAGTTCACAGAGCATGAACATAGTGAAACCGGAACTGAATGCCCAAATCGATCTAATTCAGCAGTCAGTCGGTATTTGTTGGGTTCTTGATAGCAAACAACAAAATTCCCAAATCTGGTGAAATGAGCAGATAATTTAACTAGAAGGATAAAGTAATTGCAGCATCATGGGTAGGCTCCCATGATGAATTAGGCTCAGAATTTGGACTTGAACCAACAGAGTCTAGGCTGATGAAAACAGAGCCAAGATGATGTTTTTGACACTAGAGCCACTAACAATGGACTCTCATTGCCACCACAGCTGGTACCACTGTTGTAGGGGAGATGCTTATCAGCCCACAGCTAAATTTTCAAACCTTTCACCACTTCTGTGAATATTCTGTTTCTCTCTGTACCTTTGCTTTATTGTCTTAGGATTCAAAACTACAGGTAAGAATACTTAGTTTGCTAAACCAATGTCCCCCAGCTCCCAGAGCAAGAGGGGAAGAGAATAAATACCCACATACCTGAACCCTTAACTTTGTTAAGCATCTGACAAGGACTGATATGCCACTAATATGGCATTTCCCTTGGAAAGAATGTGTCAGAATACCAGTGCTCTTCACATCCTAAATAATAAAGTAACTTTGGGTTAATTATATAGACATGAATTTCATATACACTCTTCTGCCATCATTTAATGTTATTTCATTATTTCCTAAACAAATGTGTTAGATGCCATCAGACCCCTGTTCTTTTTGTTTTTCTTTTTGAGACAGAGTCTCACTCTTGTTGCATGGGCTGGAGTGCACTGTTGTGATCTCTGCTCACTGCAACCTCTGCTTCCCAGGTTTAAGTGATTCTTCTGCCTCAGCCTCTTGAGTAGCTGGGATTATAGGTGCCCACCAATATGGTGAAACCCCGTCTCTACTAAAAATACAAAGTGCTGTGATTACAGTATGAGACACAGCGCCCAGCCAGACCCCTGTTCTTAATCCTATGTAATAACAGGTTTTATTACAAACATGTGGACTGAAAGAGGTTGGAACACAAAGTAGGGAACAGCTACTTATACGAGTCAATTTACAAATGATTAAATTCTAGTGCAGTTTTAATTTTAAGAGTTTTTATGAATATGATACTTCACATTTACAAACCCCTTTTTCATATACTATTTTAGCTTGGCAGTTTTCAAATTTCTTTGCCTCTTGATCTCTTTACACTCTTAAAAAATATTGAACACATTATAGGAGAACAGAATATGCTACCTCAGAATATGACTGTAGGAGACCAGAGTATGCCACCCTAAAGTATGCCTCTTTTGGCTTAAGAATTATTTAAAGTTGATTAGTTCAAGAAACTTTGGACACAGGAAAAGCTCTGAAAACAGAGTAGAATTTTCTTTTTATAAGGAAATCTAAATCTAAGAAGGAAATATCCATTTGTAAGCGTATCTCCTAAAGAGAAAGATGATTGTAAATCACAAGAAACTTTTGTTAATGGTTAAGGCACTGACTTAAATCTGTATAACAAACTTCACTTTTTTTTACTGTGCTTTTCTGGGTCACCTCCTCGTTGTTGGTCTCCCAAGTACCATTCTTTTTGTTCCAGCTGAAGATAGCATTTAAGCCTGAATTCTAAACCACCTTTTGGAGATTTACTCATTTCTTTGGGTATCTCCTATGTATATATATGAGGTATGCATGTTAATAAATGTGTTTTTCTTTTGTTAATCTGTCTTCTGTTACAGGCAGTTCAGATAAGAACTCATAAAGGATATAGAGAAAATTATTTTTTCTCCCCTATAGCTCTGGTGACTGTGAGAGAAAGTCAGAACTGTATATTTCCTCCTCTAAAACCCTATAGAGCTGTTATATATATATATAGATACTATTTATCAATATTTACTCTGTTAGAGATTAGAATTGGAAAAATTTAAAAATGTTTATTGTTTTATTTAAAATATACAATAATTATATTATGTTAATATAAATAACACATTTTAAGAACATTTTGAATCATTTTCCAAAATAGAAAATAATTCCTGAGAAGATTTGCATTTTAAAATATTTTGTAAAAGCTCTTTAATATCTGGCTTAAAAGATACACTTTTCTAGATTTTCAGATCTGCTTTTTCATTTAATCTGTTGTAGTATCACGTGTCGTGTAGCTTCTGGAAAACCCCACTATAAGCTTCTGAGAGAATACGAGTGAAAAAGGCAAATAATGTCTTAATAGTGAAAAGAAATCTTAAGGCCCCCAAAATCACTAAGCTAAAGGGAAAAGTCAAGTTGGGATCTGCTTAGGGCAAACCTGCCTCCCATTCTACCCAAAGTCACCCCTCTGCTCACTGAGATACATGAATATCTGATTTTCCCATTTGGAGAGGTGAGTCAGAAACTCCAAAGAATGTAACCATTTGTCTCTTATCTGCCCAAGGCCTGGAAGCCCCTCTCCGCTTCGGTTCGTCTTGCCTCAGCCTTGAGCTGTCCCACCTGTCCAGACTGAAGCAGTGCACATCTTACACATGTTTATTGATGTCTCATGTCTCCCTAAACTGTACAAAACCCAGCTGTGCCCCGACCACCTTGGGCACATGTCCGCAGGACCTCCTGAGCCTGTGTCACGGACGCACACCTTCAAACTTGGCAACATAAACTTTCTGAATTAAATGAGGCCTGTCTCAGATTTTGGGGCTCACAATAGTATTATTATCAACTTAATTCTGACCTCATGTACCTCCTAAATAGTATGAGGAACCATCGGAGGTTCTTGGATTTGACCATGGAAACTGCTGTTTTAACTGAACAATTATGCAGGGTGGATTATAGGCATTATTATTTCCAGTTTGTAAAATACAGTTATAGCAATTTTATATGCTCTATACATACTATTGATGAACTTTCAAATTAATTTTATATATAGTATTTTGAAAGCTTTATACTAACACTGTTAAGTGGATAAGAGATCATTTTAGCCCCAGTTTACAGATGAAGGCAATGAAGGTTAGAGAAGTTAAAACTTGCCCAATATTAGTTGGCTGCTAAGTTAAGAGCAGAAATCAGAACTCAAGGTTTTTTGCTTCTGATGTAGGATATTTTTCACACAGCATATTAAAACTACTAAGGATACTTAAAATCAATTTAACTATATTCTTAACTGATTCTGCATCAAAGTGTAGGTTTCAATGTAATCCGTTTTACATTTTGAGATAGTGGTTAAAGGAAGGTGGTGATGGTGGCTTCTTCAAAGGGGAATGATTATCTTGGAATTAAAAGTGTAGATGGAGAAAGCTGGTGTTTTATTGGTGTAGGGCTGTGCTTATGAAGACTTTGTTAATTCTTTAGCCTAAGTAAAGGTGTGGCACCTTGACTTTTCAGGTCCAGAATTAGGAGACAAAGCAGCCTAGGCTCTAGAAGCCTCTAGATTTAGAGTTTTCTGATGTATCCTATAGTTTCTCTTAATTAATTATTTGTATATTGGGAAATGAGAGTATCCTCTCATAAAGAAATAATGTAATATTCATAGGACAGTGACTGCATCTCTTATTAACCACTGGTAGCCAAATCCTAAAGTTAAAACCAGAGAATCAATAAATATTTGTTTCATAAATGAATGAATAACAAACATAATGGTCTATCTATTTTCTCCTGTGTGGGAGAGTAAATGTGATTTAACCGCTCCAGCCAACCCAACTGCTGAGTATAAAATTTGTCAATTAAAGGGTTGTTTGAACCTGCTGTGTGGTAAGCTACACCTCCCTTTCACTCTGAAAGGCTTCACAAAGGTGGTGACCCCAGGATAATTAACAATTCTGTTGACACCTGATTGGTTTCAAGTGGTTTGTATATACCCAAAGAGTGAATGGCCTACCCCTTTCTTTCCTTTTAAAATACAGGTTTCACTCACATTATACATTACAGAATAAAAGTGAAAATGAGTAAAGACAGAATGACACCCTCTCCCCTCCGTAGCTGAAACTGTCAATGATGGCAACTGTCAGACGTTAGCATCTGAAACTCTGAATTGATTTTCTTTTTTATGAGGAGGATGTGTGTGTGTGTGTCTGTGTGTGAAATATGCCTATGTTAGTATTTTCTTTAAGATGTTAAGCCACACTGCTAGGGACTGTATTTTTTCTCAATTTTGTAAATATTGCCAGGAGCTAACAAACAATGAACAAACAAACAAAAAAATACAACACAATGTTTTAAATGTATAAAAAAGAAATAATATTGACATTAAAGAAAAAGGTCTGTAGGAAGAGAAACCATTTACCAATATAATTCTCTTAGAAGGGTAAAAACATCCCTTAGGAGAAGAGTTTGAGTTATGCTTTGAAAGTAAAACAAAACTATCCTATGAAAATTGTTATTAAGAATTAAAGGTTCTATCTCTACTTGTTACATCTGAAAATCAGAAGAATTTGTTTTTTGTGAAACATCATGTTTGTGAGCTAAAAGAATTCCCACACTTGTAGGTAGTCAATTTTGTTAAGTCATCTTTTTCATACCCACGTAAGCGCAAAGAATGCTGGTGTTAGAAAGGAGTCCTTGAGCCCACCTAGACTCATTCTTTCATTTTTACACATAGTGTGTTGGTTATATTGAGACTCAGGACACACCCACCAAAAACATGACTCTTTTGCATATTATTTTGAGTTTGTTATTTTGATAAACTCCTGATACAGAAATATCTGTGAGAAGTTGCCCATTTGTAAGAGAAATTTACATTTATAAAGGAAATCTCCTTTTGTAAGGGTGTCTGCCTCTGCTTCAGGAATAGAAGATGACAAAATCACTAGAGACTCTTAATGAATGGACCCTTACTCATGGACTTAAACTTGCATAACAAACCTTATGTTTATTTTATGGTGCTTTTACTCACCATCTTGTATTAACTGGGCCTTCTTCCTTATTCACTCGTAATTTGCCTCTATCCCAACTCCCTCAAACCCTTATTACCTTCTGTAGTTCAGGAAAATATATAAGCCTGAATCATCCAGCTTCTTTGAGTCCCATCTTTTTGTGGGATTCTATGCATACATAAGTAATTAAAGTTATTTTTCTCCTGTTAATCTGTCTTATGTCAATTTAATTTTTAGACCAGCCAAAGAACCCAGCAGCACAGAAGGAAGTAATATTTCCTCCCCTAGAGTTGAGGATGATTCTCTAGTGCTAGAATCTCTGGGTTATAATGCAGATTCTAGTGCAAACTAGCTTTGAAATGAAAATGTTTGAAAAAAATTTCCAGTACCAATGGCCCTACATCTATATCCATCTCATTGTTTGTAGGATTAAATGATTACATAGATATAAAGAAATTGACGTGATAATTGCTCAGTACTTGCTAGACATCATTATTATTCTTGCAGAAAGGGCTCACAGAAATGAAGAGATACAGCAAAGGCAGATTCAGACTCTGTTTTTCCAACACTTTGCCAGAGATTTTTCCATTACTCTGGGGTCACAACCATCAAGAACCAAACAACTTTTATTGATTGCAAAAAGAAAAGAGACAAGAATTTTCCCAAGGTCAACCTTGCTTTTTTCTATCCAACTCTAAGGAAGAAAAGAACATTTTTTTTTCTTTAGCCATATTAGGTTCTCTGGCTGGGACTCTGAAAATAAGACTGATCAAAGACAGATTAACAAGAGAAAAATCAAACAAAGTTTATAAGATGTGCATTGTACATACACATGAGAGCACTCAATGAGGAGAAACCCAAAGGGGTAGTTAGAACTTGGGCTTGTATACCATCTTAGGCTAAACAAAAGAAAAAGGGGTTTTCATCTTCAGATGGAAGAGACAAGTTATAGAAAGGTGACTTAAAAAGTATGTTAAATAAGAGCCGTTTAATAAGATTTTTATGCAGATTTTCATTGGTGCTTTCTCCTTTGATATGAATTGTTAAGAGTATTACCGCTTCTGGTATAGGGGAAAGAGATACCTTTTCCAAATAAGACTTTTCTTTATAGATAGAAAATTCGTGTCTTGTTTTTAGACCTATTCCTAAGTTTGCTGCTTTTCAATGGCCTTTAGTTCAAAATACACCAGATGCCAAAGAGGCATATTTTGGGATAGCGTATTTTGGTATCCTTCACAATTCTTTTTCCTTATCTGCTCTTTCTCTTATATGTGTATTCCTCTTGAGTTAGACTAATTTGGAAACACATATACACAGAAGGTTGGGGTCGGGGCGGGGGGAGGGAGAGAGAGAGAGAGAGAGAGAGAGAGAGATCTTGAAAGAAGAATCATACACCCATTCAATAAATATTTATTGTTTGCAAAATCCAAAGATAGTAAATGTAGTCTTTCTGGTTTTAGACATATTAGACAAAAAAGCAAGAACTTTTTTTTTTCTTGAGCAGAAGACCTCTTGTTAATGATGATTTCCTGTTTATTTATTTTCATATAACCTGCAAAATCCAGACTGGATTTATAAGCATTTTAGTTAATAGTAACTATGTTTTCATTAGGCTAAGTCTATAATTTTCTGTTAATTATCTATGAGTTTCAACATTATAGAAAACCAGAATTATTTGGCCCAAGAGATATGCACTGTGTCTTTCTTTAGTACAATGGTAAAGATTAAAAGTAATATATTTGATCTGCTAAGAAATTGATGTTAACTCATTTAATCTTCAGAAAAATTCTGTGAAGTACCAATAATAAAAGATATTACTTTGTGTCTGTATATCTTGTGCCTGGCACTGTGCTAGGTACTTAATGTTCATAAATGCTTAATCTTCATAACAACAAATGAAGAACAGCCTGCTACCATTGCTATTTTATAGAGAAGTAACCAAGACTCCAAGAAGTACATAATCAGCCCATGGTCACATAGTAAGTGAGCAAAGAGCAGAAACTGGATTTAAATTCAAATTTGTATCATGAAAAAGTCTTCACTATTTTGCATACATTCTGTCTCTTTAGCTTTGTATTAGTCCATTCTCATGATGTTATGAAGAAATACCTGAGACTGGGTAATTTATAAAAAAAAATAAGTTTAATTGACTCACAGATCCACATGGCTGGGGAGGCCTCAGGAAACTTACAATCATGGCAGAAGGGGAAGCAAACACATCCTTCTTCACAAGGTATCAGGAGAGAGAAATGCAGAGTGAAGCAGGAAAAAGTCCTTTATAAAACTATCTAATCTCATGAGAACTCACTATTATGAGAACAGCATGGGGGAACTGCCTCTATGATCCAATCACCTCCCATGACATCTCTTTCCCTACACATGGGGAATAAAATTCAGATTATAATTCAAGATGAGATTTGAGTGGGGACATAGAGCCAGATTCTATCAGGCTTTTAGCACCCAGTATAGTACCTGGCACCTAACACAATGGTAGATTCACACTACAGAAGCCATAAATATTTGTGGGATAAGTAATTGTGAGAAGCAGTATAGTGTGTAAAGAACATGGGATTTGGAGTGTTAGTTAAAATCCCTGCTTCAATGCTTTCTATTTAACTAACATAAAATGTTGTTTTATCACTTGTGCAACTTGCTCTGTATGTCTCTACAATGGGCTTAATATATTGTGAGGATTAAAGTATATTTAAAATGCTTAGTATATTGTACTTTCTATAGTAGATACTAAATTTTAGTTATCATTATAATGAATTTAGTAGACATTGATGCTATTCAGGACATTCTACCTCAAAATGTGGCACCTTGGCATGTTGAATATTTAAACTGAAGAAATATGAAAATCAACATGTGCAGGAAAATCTCTCTAACCTTCTCCAACCCTTTTCCACTGAACCAGGTCATAGAACCTAGGAAGAAATTTCTGACCTTCTCCTGAACCAGGTCAACACACTCTGATATGAGAAGTGCTCTTCCTCTACCTGGGGGAAAGGTGCATCCTCTTCTCAAAGACACAGAACACAGACAGGAATCTAAACAAGCAGGCCTTGCTCTGTCTCTTGAGTTTATTACATTTAGCTCATATCCTATTTGTCTTACCATATTTCTCCAAGATTATTCAATGTTTGTCAAACCCACTCCAAAAATCTGTTCATTGTTTAGCAGATTTAACTCTTTCTTTGGGTCTTCATTTCCTTATGAAGGCTCCTGCACTATGTACAACTTATGTTAAATACATTTTTATGTTTTTTTTCTCTCATTAGTCTTTTGTTATAAGAGACTCAGCCATGAAGTAATATATATATATATATTTTGTCTCTCATTAATCTCTCTTTTGTTATAAGAGACTCAGCCATATAGTAAAATATACATTTTTATTTAAAAAAAAAAAAAGCTTTTAGATACTATATATATGTATGAGGCAGAATCTCACTCTGTTGCCCAGGCTGGAGTGCAGTGGCATGATCATGGCTCAGTGTAGCCTCAACCTTCTGGACTCAAGTGATTTTCTCACTTCAGCCTCCTGAGTAGCTGGGACCACAGCCACATGTCATCATGCCCAGCTAATTTTTTAATTTTTAGTGGAGACAAAGATGTTGCCCAGGCTGGCCTAGAACTCCTGGGCTCAAGTGATCCTCCCACTTTGGCCTCCCAAAGTGCTAGGATTACAGGTGTGAGCTACCATGCCCAGCCCAAAAAAAGATATTTTATCTCTTCTATAGCATTAATGCTAAATGAATTAAGCATATTTTATATACCATCATAATGATGCAAAGAGGTGAGTAAATAATGATCTTATTGTTCATAAGAATTTTCTATTGTTTATCTTATAAGCGCTTTCCATTTTAAGTAAAAAGTTCTTGTTTCTTTCATATCATTGTATCTTTTAAAATCTTATTTCCTATTATAAGAAAAAACATTTTATTACTTATCTTTCATTTTATATTATCCACTAAGTTTTTGTTCTCAAGTTTCATCATTCTATACTTAAATGTTCTTTATTTTCATTCAATCAAAAATATCCTCTGTTAATTTTTAACTTTCTCCCCTAAATTATAAGAAAAGCAAGGTGGATCTCAGTTACTTCTACATAAAGCATTACCAAATATGTCAAGTACATTAGATGTATTTTAATAACTTTTTTAATTAGAAGAAAATGTGACTTCTCATTAAAGTATTTCAGAGAAAAATATATTTATACCATGTATTTATTTATAAATAAGACCTAGGATTTGCATAGGCTGTGTATTGATTAATGAAGTATTGTTCAGGACTAAACTGCCCATTTTGTAATAAATGAGTTCAACAATAATTCACTTAGTTTATCCTTATTTATAATATTTAGATTACTAATAGCTTGTAAATTCCTAGAGTATATCATATAATCCCTGTATTTCCTTCCCTCATTTGAACTAATAATTCTCTTTATTGTATTGATTTAGACAGCTACCAGTGATTATTTCAGACCTTAGATATTTATTGGCATAAATGTTCATCTCTGGCTGAGGTTGTTTAGAAATGAAAGATTCTGTTGAAACATCTAGATGCAAGGTAGTAATACCAGAGTATGTGAGTATTTTAAGTTAATTCTGATAGAAATCTCCTAGACAAGTATCTTCTTTTTCACTCCCATAACATATGGATCAGAGCTTCCCTGTATTCCTCTGGCAATACCAGCAAATCTTTAAGCACCTAAATTTATTTCTTACTATTTTCTGCTTCTCATTAGTGAACAGTTCTTGGTATGTTACAGTACATGGAATATTTTGTACTGAATGGCTCTTGTTATCATGTCCTCTGAGAATTTTTTAACATTCAAAATGTTGTTCTACTACAAGACTGAAATATTTTTCTTCATGTCAAATTCTCAATGTATAAATTATACAGTTAAAAATGAGATCACCAACATGTTAAGGCTCCATTCTCTACAGACATTTTTTTAAAATTTTTATTTAAAAAAAGCTTTTAGATACAATATACAATGTCTGATACATATCTTTCAGAAAATAGGCTTAGGAGAAAATAATTTTATTCAGCTCTAATATGAGGTTTGACATTTTAAAAAGCATTTTAAAATAATTAAACTCTTCTTGTGCTAAGTGTAAACTTCAGTCAATTGTTTATAACTTTCATTCATTCATTCATGTGCCCTAGGTTCCAGGTGATGACATTTAAAGAAAAAAATCTCTACACCATAACCTTATTATTATTATTTTTTTTATCTATGGAGACATCAGAAAATTCCATGCTTTTATTAACATAACTTTTGAAATCCCTTGGCACATGTTTCTGTATTTGATCTTAATTAATGAGAAAATTATCCTGAAATTCCTAGGAAGGTTTATCAGATTTTATTAACCTCTTGTTAAGTAAATCCTTTTGTATTCCTGCACCATTTTCATTTAGTCCATTTGTACCAGGGTTCTCAGGCGAAGAAATTGCTTGATTTTAAGCTTGAAATTAATAGAAAATTGAGACTCACAAACCTGCCAAAAACAAAGAGCAGAATAGATAGAACGTTTCTATGAATGCATTTAGTAATATCAGATTAAAATCAAAGATACATGTTTCTATTTTGTTGTTTTTGATTTTGCTGCTGTTGTGACAAATTTAAATCTGTAAAACTGATGCAGTGGCTAAATTTTCAAATACAGTAGCTGATGTAGGTTTTCAAAAGTATAGTTTATCCCTTTTCACTCAGTGTGATTTTGCCATGTCTTGGGACTAGGTAATTGGAACTGTATGCAATTATCTTTCTTAAACTTTTGCTTTTTTTTGCCCATTTGCTTGTCCACTATTTTCCTTTTAGGAACTGGGTAGATGATATGGACATATTTGTTTCATTATTAAAATATTTTAAAACTACTTTAAAAGGATGAGTAAGGTGGGTAATTATAAACTGAAATTTATTTGAGTTCCTCAAAAGCAAACCCTTAGGGCTTCAAGGATATTCTCAATATTCTCAAATTAAAAACAAAAAATTAAAACCTACTTTAGGGAGATAGAAAAGTGTAATATCTATCTGATATGCTTTGACTATGTCCCCACCCAAATCTCATCTTGAATTGTAGCTCCCATAATCCACACATGTCATGCGAGGGACTCAGTAGAAGGTAATTGAATCATGGATGTGAGTTTTTCCCATGCTAGTCTCAGGATAGTGAATAAGTCTCACAAGGTCTGATGGTTTTATAAAAGACAGTTCTCCTGCACATGCTCTCTTACTTGCCAGCATGTAAGACGTTCCTTTGCTCCTCCACTGTTTTCTGCCAAGATTGTTAGGTACCCCCAGCCATGTAGAACTGTGAGTCCATTAAACCTCTTTATCTCTATAAATTACCTAGTCCAGGGTATTTCATCACAGCAGAATGAAAATGGACTAATACGCTATCAGAGAGTTTATTAATATGCAATAAACGAGTTACTTTTTAAGTAAATGTTAACCATTTAATCTTTTACTGCATCTTTAAAAATGATGAATTAAAGTTTACTACTACAGAAGTTATAGATTCTGTGATGCTGATCATAGGAAGAGAGTTCATACAATGTTATTATCAGGAAGAGTTTATTCTGTAGAATAAAGTATACATGTTAGTCTAGAGAGAAACGAGGCATTTCAATGCTCCAAATTCATCTGAAACCTACAGGAAAAAGAAAAAGTTACAGTGGACTCAAGGTAGAAAGAATGATAGTTGTAATGTGTAGGCCAATTCTATCATGTTGTCAGTGATTTTTGATAGTCTCTTTTCCAGTAATATTCTTTACTTTTCCAGGATTTTCTTCTTTCCTTCTAAATGTTTGGAAATGTAGGTTTTGGCTCTTTTTTTTTAAAACCAGAGTTGGATATGTATGTTGTGTTCTCAGGACGACATTTGGGTTCTGGTCGGCTAACAGATTTTATAAATAATAATTTTACTTAGCTGAGAAACTCTGCCAATCTTTGAACCAAAATGTTATACTTTTATCTAGAACAACATAAATAGGTTCAATTTCTATATATATCTTTAAGTAAAAACAAAGAACCCTATTTACTTACTATATGAACTTAAGCATATATATAATAATTTTGATTCATATGAAAAACATTTATACTTAGAACAAAGTCATTCACCATTTGAACTCCATAGTGGCTATGAGTCATATCTTCCATGTCTCCTTTCATTTCCATTCTGTATTCTTTTTGGCATAATGGTTCTAAAAGATAATTCGTTTCCATTTCTTCATTCTTGAGAAGGAATCATTATATCAACAACACAAACACTCTGAGGATTAAATTAGACAATGTGTATAAAACAGTGCAAGTATATCCTAGAATCAATAAATATTAGATTTTATCCTCTGTTCTCCTCGTTAATTTTAAGACATAATCCTATCTTTTTTTATTAAGAATATGTAAAGAAGAGATTTTCTTTTTGCCACATAAGAATTTCATTTTTTTTTAAAGGAGACTGTCTTACTATGTTGCCCGGGCTGGTCTCAAACTCCTGGCCTCAAGTAATCCTCTCACCTCAGCCTTCCAATGTACTGGGATTACAGGTGTAAACCATTATGCCCATCCCATTTATTTACCTACAAGAATAAATACAGTGTGATGCTGTAGAGTTGTACAATATCTTTTAAATAGAAGAGAGTATTTCAATGGGGTTTAGGGAGGCAGGACATTAACTTCTGGAGATATGATCAGTTACTTTAGAAAAAGCAAGAGCAGAAACAGCAACTGTCATTCAGAATTAGACTTAAATGCTTTTTGTGTTAAGTCAGACATGTGGTTATGGTAGCACAGCTTGTGTTATTTTTGCATTTTCTAAAAAAAGAATTTTCAAGAGTAGTATTTCCACAATATTTAAAAAATATATTCCTATTTCTTATGAAACTGGATATTGCATTTCTGCAGAGAAGGTAATACAGAGAAAACTAAAAATTAATTCCAAATTCTGGGAAATTTGCTCTATTAATGACAGTAATAAATTATCTTGATTTAACTGCTGATAAAATATCTTATAATACAATTCAGAGATTGTATTTTTATTTATAATGATATCAAGGTGGCTAATCATCATTATTACATTGAGTGAAGTTGAGTCATGTGTATGAAATGATCATGTGGACTCATTCCAATTCCTCTGAGAAAGACCCTGTAATTGGCATCAATTAGTCCTCTTGTTGGCAGTTTTAGTAAACCATCTGAAATTTAATAAACAGAGACTGAAATGCATTCTCGATGAAAGACAGTCATCTTGGACATTGATGAGAGCTGATTAGCAAATTGGCAGTTGGTATTCACCCTCCCTCTTCAAATATTGACTTAATGCTTTTCTGTCTTTATCAGCGTAAGACTTCATTTTCACTTCAAAAAATGAATTATGTGATTATTTTACTTTAAATAGTTATGTGATGATTTTACTTTGTCTCTTTTGTGCATGTTTTGATGTGAATGCATGTGTTACAGAAAAATGGGGAAACCCCAGGGTACCACTTGCCACATTGAAGTTATAGACATTAAATACAACTATGATCTTAAAACAATGGTGCATTACCTCAAATGCTTAATTTAGGCATGGGGAGTCAAGCTATTTACTAAGAGCTTCTAAGCAGTGTTTTCATATGAAATTCATAACTTGATAAAAGAGGAGACTTCAGTTATTACCTAATTTAATTGTGAAGTAAAATGAAGTTTCAACCCCCCCAGAGAAATTTGATAAAGAAAACACAAGTTATTGTTTTATTTTAAAAAATTATTGTTATTATTATTATTTTTGAGACAGAGTCTCACTCTGTCACCCAGGCTGGAGTGCAGTGGCTCCATCTTAGCTCACTGCAACCTCCACCTCCTGGGTTCAAGTGATTCTCCTGCCTCAGTCTCATGAGTAGCTGGGAATACATGCGTGTGCCACCACGCCCAGCTAATTTTTGTATTTTTAGTAGAGACCATGTTGGCCAGGCTGGTCTCAAACTCCTGACCTTGTGATCCGCCTGCCTCAGCCTCCCAAGTGCTGAGATTACAGGTGTGAGCCACCACACCCAGCCAAAATTAATTCTTTTTTAATCTCACAAGTACCAAGCCTATGATTTCAGACTTAATTTGCATTTTTACATTTAACACTAAGGATACATAGGTATGCATTTGATCAGTTTAAAAGAATCATATGTGGTGTGAGTGCATGGTAAAAAAATATTTAGGAAAGTAATAAGACAATTCGTCTGTCATGTTTTGTTATTTCAAAATGTTGACTAAACAATTAAAAATGTTTTGACCATGAAACAAGTGCCTTTTAGTAAACACATTAGTGTATGATTTTGTTCATGTTTTGAGTTACCTAGAAGTTTTATTCCCTTTTTTTCTCTCGGAAGTACGATGCCGATGCCAAATCTGCTGAAATTCACATTTAATATTCACTTTAAAAATAACTACTGCAGATGTAATGAACATTTAGAAAATACAGTGTAATATGAACTAGTTTGGGATTTATTTATTTCATGTATTTCACTTATTCATCAGTGGATAATGTTTGTCAAACAATCTGTATCAGGTACAGTATATAGGTGTGTGTATTTATACTAACCATATCTCATAAAATACTTCAGTTTGTTTAGTAGATATTGCAATGAGATCCATGATATAGAACACATCGGTTAAACTTAAATTGAAGAGTTAAGTGAAATGAGGTACATCGATAAATATTCACTTGCATTTTTTTACATGTAGTATAGAGACTGAAAAAAAGTAACACATTAAAACCAAAAATTAGCATAAAATGTGTAGAATACAATGTCAATAAGGCATTTATATTTCAATTAGGTTAACACTTTCTAAAATGTTGTAAATCTTCATGAAGTGTATAACTTGGAGTGGTAACCTAGATATCAAATGAAATTATGTTGTTGTAACATCTGAATAAAATGAGGTGAACACACTATTTCAGTACCATGGGAAGGTCCTCACCAAATAATATGTGATTTTTAGAATTTACATTGGCATGGCCCCCATCCAACTCCAGTTTTCAACTTTTAGTTCACTCCTTTTGACTTTTATCTCATCCTCCAGGATGAGATTTGATGTTTATCTCATTTTCCTCTCTTTGCTCTGCATGAATGCAATGTGATTCATCAGCTTTGCTTTGCTTTCTGTCCAAGTACTTGGTCTCATCCTTAAATCTCTTGTGCTTCCTCTCTGGGAGCTACCCCAATTTAATTATGCAAAACACTTTTGTTCTCCACCCACTATGCAGACTCATTGTTGTTGTCTACTAAACTAATAGGTCTCCTCCAAGGTCAAAGGTTTTCATAGAAAAAAATATTGGTCTGCTTTCTTTCTCCCGTTTTCACTGCTGACTGCAAATGGTACAGGAGAGAATTATAAGACAGAATGACCTTCATCAACTTTAACTTTAAATGGTATTTTCCCCCAAGATGTCACATTGATCCCCTTCAATAGTTTCATTGCTGTGCCACCAAGGTCAGATTTCATAATAAATGGCAAGTTATCATTTCTGTTGAGAGCATGGTACCTTTCAGTCAACAAAATCAATGCTTCTTGCATTGTAGCTTCAGTGAGAAGAACACACACCCACACCCACACACACACATACACACGCACGCACAAATAGATGGCATTTAGCAGCTTTTATGTGACAGAAGAAACCCAAGGACAAATACACCTGTCACTTCAATAGAGATGGATCATAAAAGGAACTCTGGGGAACAATAATTTTGATCTTTTGTGGAAAGAAACATTTCCAGGGTGGTAACTATTTATCAAGAAGTTCTTGAGATGAATAGTGAGATTTTTATAGCAGTAAAAATTTAAAAATCAGTGTAGGTTTAATTTGTTCATTTTCAGGGTCTACATCTCCAAGTCCTGTTTCAGAGCTTCTGTGATATCTGTCCCTAGGAAGCAACTCTCTATTTAAAAAAATAGAATCCCACTACTCCATAGTTTGTCCTCAGCTAATAATGCTCAGAGTTTTAGAAGAACTTAGAAGAAAATTATTAGAATTAAAAAAGCTTTTTTTCTTCTTTTTTGAGACAGTCTCACTCGCTCACCCAGGCTGGAGTACAGTGGTGCAATCTTGGCCTACTGCAACCTCTGCCTCCCAGATTGAAGTGATTCTTGTGCCCCACCCTTCCAAGTAGCTGGGATTATAGGTGTGCGCCATGACCCCTAGTTAACTTGTATATTTTTAGTAGAGATGGGGTTTCACCATGTTGGCTAGCCTGATCGTGAACTTCCAGCCTCAAGTGATCCTCCAGCCTCAGCCTTCCAGAGTGTTGGGATTACTGGCATAAGTCACCACGCCAGCCTTGAAAAGCTTTTTAGAGTTAGATAAGTGAATTTTTAGTAGAGGAATTCCAGGTAGCCAGAAGAGCATTTTAGATATAGGGCCCTATTGACATATCACCTCAAAGAGGTAAACTACTGGTCTATTTGTATTAAATCAGAGTCAGTGTAATTCTAAATATTCTATTAAATATCACTAAATATACTACCTAATACCTAATATCTAATAATACAGGGTCCATATTCATGCTAATTATGGAATTATTTTATCCAACAGTATTCACTAAAACTTTATACTACCTGTCATTGTTTTACTTGTCTTGCCATCTTCTATCTTGTTCTCTCCGCAATTATTCCCAACATTTTCTGGCTTTCTTGATTCTTGTCCACCCCTTCCTCAGCAGATGGCCTTGCCTTTCAAGCTGAAGAGAATGAGAACATTGACATGCCTGCTATTAAATCTATGCCCATTCCCCACTCAGATTTTAGAAGAGTATTTTTTTTCTTTTTTTGAAATAGAGTCTCAGTTTGTCACCCAAGCTGGAGGGCAGTGGTGTGATCTCGGCTCCCTGCGGCCTTGACTATTGGGTCCAAGCAATGGGTGAGTTTGTAATTTCTCTAAACATTTCATTCAGAATAGGCTCTATATCTTCACTTGGTTGTTTTTCCAAATGGACAGGGCTCTCTATCATCAGTCTCAACTAATCTGAGCTCTGGACGGATAAGCTAGTTGCTAGGATTCTGTTTCCCGGAGAGTGTGCCTCACATGGAAGTGTAGATACTGATAGCACCATTTCTTAGGTCAACAGTTTTCCTAGCTGTAGCTTCATTCTCCTGGTTCTTTCATAATCTGCTCAAGTCACATCTTTGTCTACAGCATTCCTGCTCTTGTCCTTGAAAATGCTTCTTTCATCCTGTGGGACTTTCTCTTCTTTAGGAACTTTGACTTCTTTTTATTGCCGAATGCATTTCGTCTCTTCCTACCACCTTCATTGTCCCTTCTGCTCGCCTTTACAGTTGCTCTACCTTCCCTTGGCTACTGTCTTCTTGCTACCAGCCTGTGTTCTCTTAGTGGGCTCCTGCATACGGCATAGTACAAGCAGGTGCAGTCATGCTGGATGACCCAGCTGGGAACAAGGCTGGAGCAGCAGGAGGGGCCTCTGGCTTGGCAGGTGACTCCCCACAACTGTGGCTTCTTTAACCATCACTGAAACTACTCTGTTCCTTACAGAGGCTCACAGCAACTTTCTTAAATTCTTTCTTTGAGTTGTCTCTCTCAGGCAACGTTCTGACTTCTTTCTTTTTTCTCCCTCCCTCCCTTCCTCCCTCTCTCCCTTCTTTCCTCCCTCCTTTCCTTTCTGTCGTTTTCCTTTCCTTCCTTCCCTTCCTTTTCATTCTCTTCCCTTCTTTTCCTCCTTTCTCTCTTTCCCTCCTTCCCTCCCTCCCTCCTTCATTCCTTCCTTCTTTATCTTTGTCTTTCTTTTTCTTTCTCTTTCCCTTCTTTCTTGCTTTCTTTCTTCTCTCTGTCTCTCTCCCTTTTTCTTTTCTTTCCTTCCTCACCCTGTTGCAGTAGCATGATCTTAGCTCACTGCAGGCTCAACCTACTGGGTTCAAGCAATCCTTCTGCCTCAGCCTCCTGAGTAGCTCATCTACAGGCATGCCCAGTTATTTTTTTTCTGTCTTTTGTAGACACAGAGTCTCACTATGTTGCCTAGGCTGGTCTTAAACTTCTGGCCTCTAGTGATTATTCTCTCTTGGCCTCCCAAAGTACTGGGATAACAGTCTTGAGCCACCGTACTTGGCCCTGACTTCTTTCTTAACAGGGAAAATAGGGGTCATATCCTAGTGGGAACAGCTTTGGCTGAGGCCACAGACAGGAGGAGGTTGGTTTGGATTTACTGGTTAAAGAATTTAGATATGATAAAGGTTGAAAGGGAGCGGACATCTAGCATTGAGATTAGATGAGGATATAGCCCACGTGGTGCCACATGTATTATAAAGTGGAAGAGTTCTCTCTCTTTTTCTATCTGTATACCCAACCCTCAGGTCCTATGACAAAGAGTTTAGTTGCTTTGTAGGACACAGTGTTGATACCCATGTGAGATGCTGCATCTCCGGACAAGGCAGCTATGCTTATACTTGTGGTCAGGAAAGAACACATGCGTGGCCATCAGGAATATGTTAACAATACCCAAGAAAGAATGTATGGAGTCGGAGAGTCACAAGTGTTCCAAGGAAGGATACCCAGCTCTGAATAGAAGCCAGTGATTTTTTTTCTAATTCCTCCTTTGTGGAAATTAGCTGGTAGTATTAAATGTTCTCATACGGTTTTTATAGGATTAAAGCTAATATATGTCCCTTAGAACAGAACCCAGCATGTAGTAAATGCTCACAAATGTTAACTATTAATAAATATTAAGGATTTTCTACTAATTACTATGGGCAAACAAAATCACAAGTAGCATGAAAAAATAGAAAAGTTTAATAATTTACAGAAGAGGTTTTAGGGAGTGTATTCTTTATTTGTACTAAGATAATAACTAGGTTTTTAATACTGAAGATGAAATTTCTGAATCCACAGCAACTGCCTTTATGACATATTTTACGGGGATCAGAACAATAGGGCAGGGCTTTGTTTCAAGAAGGCAATTTGGATTTCTAAAGCCCTGCAGCTAAGTAATCACCTATTTATTAAACCTTGGATCAGCTCAGGAATAATTTGCACCAAGCACTATTTTAACTTAACTGTACTGTGTTTAATACAAAAAACAAAGTAAGACAAAACTCACAAAAAAGATGTTTAAATGATTCACTGTTTACTCTTTCATATTTTTCTCTTCCTTTTTTGTCTTCTTGGAGAGTGTTGTGCATGTTTATACTACTATAATAGATGCCCTTTGTATAAATCAAATGAAGAATTCACTAGAGGATGTTTGCCTGAGATTAAGTGTTCTTTCCATCAGAGACAATAAATTAACATCATTCAAAAAATGTCTCTCTGTATGTGGGGTTTTCAGCCAATTCAATTCAATTCAAAATATGTATTTGGATCATATGAATTGTCAAGCACTGAACCACATGCTATTCAGCCTTTTTATTAAATATTACATTGAAGAACTGGTTTGGGTGAAAACAGTATGCTTACAACTTGGCAAACTGTTTGCTTTCCTGCCTTGAATGTAGCTTGAAACATACTGTATTGTTACTGGTAAGATGTCATACAAATTGAGTCTATACAATTTATTCATAATGAAAATAAATACATCAGTTTCCCTTTAGCCAGAGATGTGAAGTATATTGTATAAAATAAGCAAATAATGCCATATTCAATGTTAAATCATTATTTTTACTTTTCTAACATATAAGCATTTGTATAGGCTGTACATTCCAAATAGCAAAAGATCAGTGTTACTAACCCTTGTTATTAAGATAATAGGTAGTGTAAGAATTTTGGTGAAAGGAATGGCATATTCTATACTTGTATTTTAAAAAATGTTATTTATTACTGCAGTCCTTCAGGCTTTCTTTTGAGTTAGAGCTATAAATTGAATAAATAAAACTCCAGGTAGTCTTGACTCTCAAAGATTTTGCCGCACATTTTTCATCTTGTTTTGGGCTGCAGAGCAGATCAGAGTTGAAGCCTAGAAAAGTACATCCTACAGACACCAGCTTCAGGGAGCTCAGGCAGAGCAAAAAAACACAAGTGACTTTCCTAAATGAGATTCCAAATCTTAGATTCACCTTGAATCATAGGTTATAGATAGGAAAACTGAGTGTGTTTAAAAACTATATTTTGTTAGAGGAGAACTTAATGATCTTTTTTTTTTTTGAGACTGAGTCTCTCACTGTCGCCAGAACTGGAGTGCAGTGGTATGATTCTTCACTGCAACCTGTGCCTCCCAGGTTCAGGTGATTCTCCTGCCCGAGTAGCTGCGACTACATGTACCTGCCACCATTCTTGGCTGATGTTTTGTATTTTTAGTAGAGACTTGGTTTCACTATGTTGGCCAGGCTGTTCTCAAATGCCTGACCTTGTGATCCATTTGCCTCAGACTCCCAAAATGCTGGGATTACAGGTGTGAGTCACCGTACCTGGCTGGTCATTTTTATTATAAATACTTACAGCAAGATACTTTTAATTTTAAACCTCAATATAGTTACATATATATCATATACTTGCTATTACTAAACTTTGAATTCCAGGCTAACAGAAGAACTCATCAACAAGTTAATGGATGCTGACTGTAATATTATCGTAAATTCATTATTTCAGCTAAAGAAAAGCCCAGTAACTTAATACAAACTCTTAACTTCCACTCTAACTGGGAATAGAATCCTGAGACCTAACTGATGATTTCCCTGGTTTTGAAATTCAGGTGCTTGAACTCTCATTATGGGAAGTAACAAATGATCAAGTGGATGCTTTGTTGCTCCACTAGAGTAAACATGACCCTAATTAGCAAACTGGCTAATAGCAGTTCTCATTTTACAAAAGATTAGTCTACAAAGGGAGGAAAAGAAAACCAAACAACGATATTTATAAAATTTCTGGACCAGGTAGTTTAGGAGAATTTTAAACAAAGCATCTTGAGTAAACTCCCATCTATTTTCAGATTTCAAGTTAATTAATAGTATTTTTGGCAAAGAACATGGATGAATGGTTAAAAACTCCAAAAGTAGACTGTAATCAGAAATGTTTTCCAAGAAAGTCTATTCGTTGACTACTCAAGTCTTAACTAATAATGCTTAGTCTATCCTTACATAGCTATGAAGAACTACCTGAAGACTGGATAATTTACAAAGAAAAGAAGTTTACCTAGCTAATGACTCTATAAGCTGTACAGGAAACATGGCTGAGGAGGCCTCAGGATACTTACAATCATAATAGAAGGTGAAGAGGAAGGAGTCACGTCTTACGTGGCCAGACCAGGAGGAAGAAAGAGAGAAGGGGAAAGTGCTGCACACGTTTATAAACAACCAGATTTCATGAGGACTCACTTACTATTATAAGAACAGCAAGAGAGAAATCCACCCCCATGATCCAACCACCTCCCACCACGCCCCTCTTCCAACATTAGGGATTGCAATTGGGCATGAGATTTGGGTGAGGACACAGACTCAAATCATATAGTTTTTCCACTAGTCCCTCTCAAATGTCATGTTTTTCTCACATTTCAAAATACAATCATATCTTCTCAACAGTCCTCCAAAGTCATAAGCCATCTCAGCATTAACTCAAATATCGAAAGTCCAAAGTCTCATCTAAGACAAGGCTAGTTCCTTCTGCTTATGAGCTTATAAAATAAAAAAAAAGTTAATTACTTTTAAGATCTAATGGGTATACAGGTGTTGGGTAAATACACTTATTCCAAAAGGGAGAAATCAGTCAAAACAAAGAGGCTATAGCCCCCATGCAAGTCCATAACCCAGCAAGACAATCATTAAATCTTGAAGCTCCAAAATAATATCCTTTGACTCCATGTCTCACATTTAAGTTATACTGATGCAATGGTGGGCTCCCAAGTCTTTGCAGCTCTTCTCCTGTGGCTTTGCAGATCACAGCCCTCTCAGCTGTCTTCATGGGCTGACATTCAGTCCTTGAAGCTTTTTCAGGCATCCAGTGCAAGCTGTCAGAGAATCTGGCATTCTGAGGTCTGAAAGACAGTGGCTATCTTCTCACAGCTCCACTTGGCAGTGCCTCAGTGGAGACTCTGTGTGGAGGTTTCAATCCCATATTGCCCCTCCATACTGGCCTTATGGATGTTTTCCATCAGGTCTCCATCCGTAGAGCAGATGTCTGCCAGGTATCTAGGAGTTTGCATGCATCCTTTGAAATCTAGGTGGAGGCTCCCAAGCCTCAACACTTGCCCTCTACACACCCGCAGGCTTAACACCACGCATAAGCTATCAAGGCTTATGGATTGTACCCTCTAGAGCATTGGGCTGAGACATATTTTGGTCCCTTTGAGCCGTAGCTAAAGCTTGAGTGGCTGGGACACAGGGAGCAGTGTCCTGAGGTAGCGCAAGGCATCAGGGCCCCAGGTCTGGCCCAAGAAACCATTCTTCCCTCCTAGGACTTCAGGTCTGTGATGGGAGGGTTGCTGCAAAGGTCTATGAAAGGCCTTCAAGATATTTATCCCATTGTCTTGGCTACTAACATTTGGCTCCTCTTTGCTTATGGAAATTTCTGCAGCCAGCTTGAATTCCTCCCCTGAAAATAGGTTTTTCTTTTGTATCACATGGCCAGGCTGCAAATTTTCCAAACTTTTAAATTTTGCTTCCCTTTTAAGTGAAAGTTCCAGTTTCAGATCACCTCTTTGCTTAAGCATATGAGATTTCTCATATCTGAAATGGAGAAGCTGGATTATCTAATAGGGAAATTAAGTAAATAAATTAATATGTGATAAGAGCACTTTAGTGTTAGTTTTTATTACTAATATGTGTCAAGCATTATTTAGATCCAGGGCAAAATGATTGACTTCATAGAACTTACATGTTGAGATATAATGAAGAGATCAACAAATACAGTCATACCTTGCTTCATGATAGGAATATGTTTTGAGAAATGTGTTGTTGGGCAATTTCGTCATTGTGTGAACATCACACCATGTATTTACATAAATCTAGATGGTCTAACCTACCCACCTAGGGTATATGGTGCAGCCTATTGTCCCTAGACCACAAACCTGTACAGCATGGTACTGTAGTGCATACTGTAGGCAACTGTAATGCAACGATATTTGTTTTTCTAAACAGAAAAGGTATAGTGTTGTGCTACAATATTAGAATGGCTATGATGTCACTAGGTGACAGGAATTTTTCAGTTCGGTGTTCATGTGGGAACACTGTATGTAGTCCATTGTTGACAAATGGTATTCTATGGAGCATGATTGTACTAGTAAAACAGAGGTAGTAATAATTGCTCTAAAGAAAAATAAAACAGAGACAAGCTATAGTATGTGTGTATGACAGGAAGATGTGGGTGAGGGGTTGTAATTTCTTTAGAGTGAGGACTGAAAGCCTCTCCAAAAGAAGACATTTGAGAAGAGACATGAATGAAGAAATTCTGGCTTATAAATGTTCAGGCAAGAACATCATTTTGCTGTTTCTCCCCATGACCTATTCCTCAAACTCCTTGCATTATATAATATATATATAACATATAATATATGTTACATGTTATAGTATAATATAAACAAATATATAATTATAAACAAATATATAATATACGTTATATGTTATATATATTATATAATGCAAGGAGTTTGTATAGTATATACAAATATATAATATACAATAACATGTATCATATATATTTGTATATTATATTATAATATAATATATTTGTATATTATATCATGTATTTGTATATTATCATATCATAATATCATATATTATATATTTGTATATTATATATTATATATAAAATTTGATGATTGATTTCTCAGTTGATTTACATTAATGCTTCAATAAAGGTTTTATTCAAGTATGCAGCAATTATATTTGAAAGTTCAAGAGAAGAGAGGTGAACTTTGCCATCTAGTAATAAAGAAGGCCAACTAATACCTTTCTTATTATCCTTGACATATCAAAGTTCAGAAATGTATTGACTAAGACCTGTTTGTAGAACCTCTCCAAAGGTTCTAAAGAATTGCACAGACTTACTGGATAGAAGGACAGTGAATCAGAGCTGGAGAGACAATTCAGTTCCCCTATGAGGGACATGCCTAGTAGTTCAGTACAGTGAAGGGTGCTCTCTATGAGCACCTGTATTTTGTAAATCTTAGTCTTCCTATGACTTTGTTTTAGTTGCTGTAAAAATTAAGTAAAATTAAAGTTGTGAAAGCACTTTACAAATGATAATGTGCTCTGTATAAAGGTTAGTTTTTTAAATTGCAGATCTATTATTCTCACTCATAAAAGGAAGGAGAAACAGGAGCTAGAGACATTTTCATTTCATGCCTCATTCAAGCTTAAGATAAATTATCATAATGTCCTCAGGTGGGGAAAATGTATAGTTTTTCAATGAAATGTAACATACGATTATATCATCTCTTTTGTACAGCTTTCTTGGCCCTAAAAAAAATTGCAAATCAAAGGAGGAGAGTATCCCTGTAATCATTCTTTTTCCTCTCTGGATCATTTTTGTTTTATTCCTCTGTTCTAGATAAAGCTGTAACCACGACAGGATATATTAGCGACTGAAATCCGAACAGAAGGGCGATTCCTAATCAAATTGGCACTAATTTCTTTCAGTACAAATTATCATCATTCACAGCAAATTTGCTTTCAGTGAGCTGTGCCAACCTGAGGTACAGTTCTCAGCACTTTTATCTCAGCCCATCAATACAATTGATCAAATCATTCTGTAACAGCAACATTTTTTTCTCTTCATTTTTTATGATGACCAATAAGGTAGAATGTCAATTTTCTCCATTTATTTCAACCTTGTTCCACTTAAATGAAAACTACTATAAATGGAGCTCTGTTTCTCTATAATATTTTTTATTGAAATGAATTGGGATAAAATACGGAAATTTAAAAACATACATGTTGAGGACTTTATAGTAATATTAAGAAGTGAATTTGATCCATTATCTACAGGATACTTACATTACTATCTAGCCTAACACTTTATATCCAAGAAGATATACATATATGTATGTGTGTGTGTAGGTATGTCAGACTACAGATTCATATGTTACCAACTGTTCTGCTAGTTTACATAAATTGTACAGACTTCCAGGTGTCATCATAATATTTATATATAGTTCTCTGACTCCTCCTCATCCACACTGTTGTAGTTAGCTGCTCCATCTGTTCAAAATATACATTTTTCTAGGTTTATAATAATGCTATCATCTACATAGCTTGCCAAATTACAAATATTGTTAAAATGTATCAGAAAGATAGAAACACAAGGCAGTGCTCGGATTCTGCAATCTTGTTCCCGTCTGCATTTAATTACCTTTTGTTGTTGCTCAGATGTAGAGCGGTCTCATGTGCAAACTTGTGGCTACGAAATTTTCATAATTATGGTTTTATTATTTCAGTTTTGTAGTTATAACCACAACAAGATGAAAGACTTCATCTGAAAACAACTGTCTTTACCAGTAAAAAGTGTTAATTACAACGTAAATGATGACAGTGAAAATATTGGAAATTTTCAGGTTTAATTAGGTCTGCTACAGAAATAGAACTGTCACAAGGCTTAGCATTTTGGCAGTTTTAATTCCTGTGTGGGTATTCTTCTTTATGAGGATCACATATAGAGAGTGAGAAAATGAACATGTCATTTGTTTAAAACATATTGTTCAAGTATGTACCAAGCTGAAGTGTAATATTCATTCACAATATGTTACAATGACAAAATATTTCCAACCAAGGTTTCTGCAAAGATACATATTCATTCTTTATGCATTGCCTCTTTTCTTTCCTTTTCCTAACATATGAAGAGAATCTGAGCCTACAGAGATAAAAGCAGTTCCTCAGATTTATTTTCAAGAATTCTGCCTTCTGTATATTACTTATGTATGTTAAATAATCTTGAGACTCATAACCGAAAGAGTAGGATATATTCTAAGCCCAGTGGAATGGCAGAAGCAAAGTCTCATGACTGCAAAGCAGTAGTCTGCCTGCCAATAAGAAGATCTTAATTGCTATAATTAAAAATAAGAGTCACTTTTATTAAAAACTGAACCCCCTGTTGTGCAAATCATTCTAGTAATGTTTTGCATAACACTCAGGAATTTGTAATGCCTAAGGATAAGACAAAAATGTAACTTTCCCTAACTACTTGCAACTGAAAATAAGTGGTTTGCCAGTAATGGTTTCAAATGATCAAATTGAGATATTAATTAATAAGTTAAATAATAAAAGCTTCTAATACAGATGGCAAAAAAGAAGAAATTGGAGTACAATTGCATATGTATACATATATATACATATATATATGTTTTTAAATTTATTAGATATATTTTTGCCTGCATTCCTAACAATAAAGCAATTCTCACAGAAAAATCTTGTATAACTCACCACCACAATGCTAGCATTCAGCAGGAGCCATGTCAACAATTAAATGAATAACCAGCAGAATTTTCCAAACAAAGCCAACGAAGCGATGGAGAAAAGCTCACCTGGTGATATGGAATCCATATTTTCAGGGAATAAAATATTACCTATGGATCTTGGTGATATTTCTTAACTCCTAAAATGTCTTTGTTAGCTGAACTGTATACGTAATAATGCAACCTTGGAAAAAAATTACACATTGCCAGCCAAATCTAGGTACAGATTATCAAGGTGGTATCCTCGCTCCCGCATCTTTGGTAATTTTTTGTTATCCTACTTAGGATGTGAGACTTTGCTTTAGTTCAAAACATTGAACCTGCTCCTTTCTGTTCTTTTACACTTCCAAAATCACAGCTGCTTCTTCATCTCTGCTCTGCACACTAGACTATTCCATTCCTACAGAAGGAAGTAACCCAATTATCTCCAAAATTACTAGGATAAATCTCTTATCTTTTCATAAGTAAGTGGTAGAACTGTTTCTACTGTTTTTATCAACTAACCCTCCTACTTCATACAAGAAGGCATCTGGGGATGAGGATAAGGAGAGAAGAATCAGAGTTTGGGATCATCTATTTCGAGGGGATGAACTGTTTATGATAAAATATGTCTAACCTCATCCACTCCTATGCTTTTACTAGTCAGAGGAAGTTATGCTTAGAGACAATCACTAGAGAGATTAGAAAGTCCTACAAGAAGGAGAGACTGGACTCTTGGCCTAAGTGTGGTTGCTTTCTGGGGTACAGTCTTCAAGCAGCCTGGGTTATATCAGTGAAAAACAGGATGAAGTTCTTGAGCAGCTTGAGTTTAGGAATGTTTATGAAATTAGAGTATGGTTCACACTTTTCAAATGGAGATTTCAAAGGTGATGTTTCAGGAAAAATATTCCCCAGTTGTTTGTAACTATAGGATGCCTAGGAAGGAAAAGGTGCCTTTCCCACAACAGATTTCTTAAAAATATTTAGCAGACAGTATCTTTCTACAGGAAGGAGCACAGTAGATAAAGAAGGAGGGGGAGCTTTTGGACTAGTTTAATGGCAGCTTAACAAAGCAATACAATATCCATAGGGATTGGGGTTTGTACACATTGTCAGTCCACTTGAAAATGTAGCTGTTGTTCTCTGTGGGAGTTACTAGCTTTGAATGGTAGTGGAGCGAAGATGAATTCATTACAAGAAAACCACGTGCAGTCCACATGAGACTACCATATTGGTAGAGCCACTATATGTAAATAATGATATCATGTGAGACGACTCCAATCCAGACAGGTGTCCAGCAATGTAAGCTGACAATTACCTGCACGTTTTGTTCTTCCTAAGCACCATCTGTCTTAGTCTCTTCAAGCTGTTATAACAAAATACCATAGATGGGATGGCTTATCAAAAATAGAACTTTGTTGCTCACGCTTCTGGAGGCCCAGAAGTGCAAGATCAAGGCTCCAGCCAATTTTCTGTTGGTTGAGGACCCTCTTCATAGGTGGCCATCTTTTTGTTTGTTTTCACATGGTGGAAAAGGTGAGAAATCTGTTTGGAACCTCTTTCATAAGGGTACTAATCTCATTTATGATGGCTTAGTCCTCATGACCCTATCACCTTCCACCTCCATTAGGTTTTGATGTGTGCATTTTATGTTCAACATATGAATTATAGGACATGCAGACCACGGCACCATCTAACAATAGAGGACACAAGCCATGGAAAGAGATTGTCTTTATCTCAAAATCATACCAGGCTAGACTGTCTAATGTAAAGTAAAGGAGCAGGGAGAAGAATGAAAGCAGATCAATCCCTCTCTCCAGTTCAAGTCCTCTTCAACCATCAGGGTAGTTGTGATCAGAATTTAAAATAATGTGTTAAACTAGAATTTCAAAATGGACCTAAAGTAACTATAGAGTTACAAAATTTGTCTAAGACACTGTTAAAAGGTAGACAAGCAAGAACTTGCAATAAAATTTGAAGGTGGATATTGGGAAAAAAATCCCCAAAAATGGTTCATGTTTATATCTAGTATGAGATTCTCAATGAACTGTTGAATTGAATATATTAATACATGCTTGTTTTATTAGGTGTCCAGTACCAAACTAAGTCATTCACATTCACATCATCATTATCATAATTGAATGAGGTAGTTACTATTTCTGCATCTGTTGAATAGCTGAGGGCACTGAGTGGACAGTAAAGCTGTATTTGAACCCAGGTCTGTTTGACTTGCTCTTCTCTAAAGACATTTCTGTGATTTCCTGTTGCATTTAGGAGTAGATCCCAGCCCCCTACCAGGGCTCACAGGGACCTTTACCATCAGCATTTTGTTTCACTCTATAACTCAACAAAGATCCCTTTCTTATTTTGCTAATTTTTAAAATTCTAAACACTTGGTCCAAACATATAAAGTTAACCACGTATAGCTTTTTGACATATATAAAACAGGAATAGAAAACTCCTAACAAAATGTAGAAAGAATTATTTCTTTTCAATCCTATAATCATGCAGGAAACTTTAGAGGTCAAAGCATGAGCAGAAACATTTGTATGCTTAAAGTCATCTGCACATTTGAGAAATGGACAAAGACAAGTGTCATCAGAAACCATTAAGGATCATTAATTCTTTTTTGGATGAGATAATGAGATCCTCTTTGGAATTTAAATGAATATGCATGAAACATTTTAGGTTATGAAGAGTACATCATCTGCTTTCAAAAAGTTCTTATCCAAAATACATCCGAGATTGGTATATATTTCTTTAATAATAAGAGATTTCTAATTTTAATTCTAATTTTTAAGATTTAGTTTCATTCTTTAACATCAGGTAAATAGTATATTTCAGTTCCTTTTAAGTTTTAGTAGGTTTATGTCTGCATTTCTTCATCTGTTTCATGAAAAGATTTCTGAATTTTAGTATGTGTTTTTTAAATAATAGAAACCACATACCCTCATTTCACATGAGTTTTTAACCATTTTTTAAAAAAACATACACATCCAAATATGCTGTCTTTTGATACGTGCTATCTTTTGATTTTTACCATTTATTTTGCTATGTTCATTTAGAAATTTTTCTTTTTTCTTCATATATATATATATATATATATAATTGCATTTTAGGTTCTGGGGTACATGTGAAGAACATGCAGGATTGCTGCATAGGTACATACATGGCAATGTGGTTTGCTGCCTCCATCCCCATCACCTGTATCTGGCATTTCTCCCCATGTTATCCCTCCCCAACTCCCTACCCCTCACTGTCCGTCCCCTAGACCACACCAACAGACCTCAGTGTGTGATGTTCCCCTCCCTATGTCCACATCTTCTCATTGTTCAACACCCACCTATGAGTGAGAACATATGGTGCTTGGTTCTCTGTTCCTGTGTCAGTTTGCTGAGAATGATGGTTTCCAGGTTCATCCATGTCCCTGCAAAGGACACGAACTCATCATTTTTTATGGCTGCATAGTATTCCATGGTATATATGTGCCACATTGCCACATTTTCCCTGTCCAGTCTATCATCGATGGGCATTTGGGTTGGTTTCAAGTCTTTACTATTGTAAATAGTGCTGCAGTGAACACACGTCTGCATGTGTCCTTATAATAGAATGATTTATAGTCTTTTGGATATATACCCAGTAATGGGATTGCTGGGTCAAATGGAATTTCTATTTCTAGGTCCTTGAGGAATTGCCACACTGTCTTCCACAATGGTTGAACTGATTTACACTCCCACCAGTAAGAGTGTTCCTGTTTCTCTACATCCTCTCCAGTATCTGTTGTCTCCAGATTTTTTAATGATCACCATTCTAACTGGCATGAGATGGTATCTCAATGTAGTTTTGATTTGCCTTAGAAATTTTTCTTAAAAAACTATTCAACTTAGTGGAAATTTTCAAAATATAGAAAATTCACAAGTTAGTGAATATGTTTTGGGGCCTAACTTTTTCCAGGAACTTTGGCATAAAGAGCTATCAGTTCAGTGCAGCAGACAGACAGAGGCATCATATAGAGTACAAACCAGTTAGTGTGGTGATGGATCACATACAGAGAACCATGGGGACACAAGCACATTTTAGCTAAATGTAACTGCCAACATATTTAACACAGCCTCTGCTCTTTCTATAAATATAATAGTAAATCGTTCACTAGATTTGGTGATTAATCAGTTGTTTAATTGAATCGAGAATTAAAAATAAAAAAAGAAAACTCAATTTGTTGAATGAATATGCAAGGAATTTGAAAATGAGCAATTAATTCAAGGTATTTCCTTAAATAACGTAGTGCTTTGGTCAAGTTAAATAACTTCCAGGCTAGTACTTGACTTACAAAAGAAAAAAGAAGTTGAAACTTTTATTGCTTCACTCTAAATGCTTTATGAAGTAGATTCAAAAATAGATTGTGTGTACATGTGGGTGCAAGTGCATGCATGTATAAAGATATATTTGTATTTAATCCAAATGTTCATTTTTATAGGAATGCTATGTTATTATAGCAATGTCTGAGAATGCTTCTTTGTTAGTTTTGACTTTCTGCATGTCTGCAAATAGTTTAATTTTTAAATGAATTTTTCTTTTGATACATCCTCATAGGTTCTTTCTTAAGTCCCATAGTCTTTGCCACCATTATCTTCATTAGTAATTATTTATTATTTATGGGAGGAAATCAGTATTTTTTTTTGTGCTTTCATATGTGTTGAATTGTTATCTGCTGAAAGAGGCCTCTCTTGGGATTGGGAACATCTGAATGAGCTCTGAGAGAATCAGAGGAGACTGATGAATGAACCAGAAAGCCCTTTACCAGTCTACGCTAGCCAGTTTCTGCCTTGTAAGTGATTGACCTGAAAATTGGAATAAGCCCTTCCATGGTAAACAGCAATTCTATGGGAGATCCAAGTGGAATAAAGTGTGAAGAGATGGCATTTGGGCTACCCTGCAGGAAAGAGAAGCTACAACAATGTTAGCTTCTGTTATCAAAGCCCCATAACCTCTAGGAAGGACTCTGATGTTAGCTTAAATCAATAGACAAGGAAGACCAGCATTAAGCACAAAATTACTGGTGGTTATGTTACAATGAAGAAGTTAACAAAACTCAGTACAAGGAAGAAGTTAACACTGCAAAGGAACCAGCACCATATAGTTTTCTAGGAGTGATGGTATTGGCTCTAATAATACCAATAAAATAATAATAGTAATAATACCATGTGATTATCCATATGTGCCAGAGCAAGGAACTGTGCTGAGAACTTTACATATGTTATACCATTTAATATTCACAATAATATTTTATTGTGTATGTTGCTATAATTATTATTTTCAGTTAAAGGTAGTGATGGGGTTCGGGTTACACCACCCAAAATGCTGCACCTTGGCATATTAAACATTTTAAGGTGAAGGAATAATTTGAGATCACAGAAGCAGGAAGTTCACCCTGACCTTCCCCTTTACCTTCTGCACTATAGCAGGTCATAAAACCTAGGAAGAAATTTCTGACCTTTCCCTGAAGCAGGTTAGAAGGTCCTCATGTGAGATGTGCCTTCTCTACAGTGGGAAGAAAGGAACATCCTTATTTCCAAAGACACAGGGACACGGAGAATAATTGGAACAAATAGGCTTTGTTAAGGTTTTATTACTGTTAAATCATACTCTTTTTGCCCTATTACATTTCTCCAGAACTTCTCGTTGTTCAACAAATCTAGTACAAAAAAAATACCCATTCATGTTTAAATGCTTCTGCAGATCTTCATTTTCATATGAAGGTCTTTATTTCCTGTGTGATGTGAAACTTATATTGAATACATTTGTATACTTTTCACTTGTTGATCTGTCTTTTGTAATAAAGGCCATGAACTTAGGAGAGTAGAAGGAAAAGTTAATTTTTCTCCCCTATTCTGGGAAAACTAGATTGTAAGATTTTCTCGCTCACACTAATCCAAGATGGATTCTAGCCCCTGTAATTTACTCAATATGAGACAATTAGAGTAACTGGACTTAGAATTCAGGGTAGAAATAAGTACCATCATCAAACAGGAAGGTCAATAATAAGGATTACATTTTCAAAAATCAAACCACGGGATGATTTTATCCCTCTTCTAGGTGATATTGGCAATGTCTGAAGACATTTTTAATTGTCACAGTTTGGAGAAGTGCTACTGGCATCCAGAGGCCAAAGGCCAGGGATGCTTTTATATATCCTACAGTTCAGAGGACAACATCTCAAACAGAGAATTACGGGACCAAAATGTCAAAAGTGCCGAAGTTGATAACTCTCAAATGAAACTGACAGGGCCAACTACGTAATTTGTGGGACCAGAACAAAATAAAAATTCAGGGCTCCATTTTCAAGAAGCAGTAAATTTTTTTTCTCTTTGTCTGCCCTTCGTGGTGTCTTTTATTTGTTAATTAATGTCATGTTTCCTTGGGCAATCTTATGCCCAAGAATCTGAATGATGATAGTTTGAGGCTGACCAGGGTCATTCTATGATGCCATCTGAAACAAGAAAAGTGGGAAAAAGGCAATCCTGTGCCCAGGGAAACGTGTCATTAGGTTGGGCAACTTCAGAGCTTCACAGACACCCTGGGTTCTGCCTTCAATTCAGCACCATCCTTGACTCTCCCTTTTCCTACATTTAGGATTTCCCAAGAAAGAAGGATGGTAGCGAAATGGCAGTGAGCTGAGGCTCCAAGTCTCCGGTACATGCTTCACTTGTGCTGTCAGACTTTACTAACTGAACATAAATTCAAAGATAGAATTACTAAAAATTTCAAGATGGTGATGACACAGTATTCAACCCTAAGCATGGGGCCCTCTTCTGAGCACAGAGCCTTATGCGGTTGCATTGGTCAAGTACCTGTGAGTTGGTCCTGTAGAATAATTATGATAACTGGAAGAATTAAAGAGGTGACTTCATAGCTGGTGCAAGAATCTCAAGAGATTCTTGAGAGGTCCAAAAGACGATATGTCTTTTATATTCAAGGGTTTTGAAACCACAGCAGGAAGCCAAAGGTTTAGTGCCACAGTTTGTCCCCATTGGGAATGTAGAGTGTAAACCCAGAGAGCAGTAGTCACTTAGAATGACCAAAGATTAAAAAACAGGAGAACAATAATGGAAAGCTGAAGTTGGATGTTGAGAAGCTAGCATAGAAAGGGAAAACCTTTGACATATACTTAATAGCAAACTGAGTCCAAGCAGGGACAGTAGACAGAACAGTTACAGGTAGGAATGTAGGGTAGGTTTCTGAAAGATCTAATCTGAGGAACAGTGTGGGGAAGGCTTCAAAAGAGTGTGTTCTAGATGGTGATAGTTTGAGGCCAGCAGGGTCATTTTATGATGCCATCTGAAACAAGAAAAGTGGGAAAAAGGACAGAAATACTTGATTACCTTTGCTTACCTGGTGCTACTAGGCGTAAGATGCTTGTGTTAGTAACATGTTGTTGAGACAGGAGAGTTATTTTGACCCTTTTGCAGTGGCTCTGGGTCCAGCTGGCCACTTTGATGCCAATAGGGATGAACTTCACTCACTCAAACCCACTGGGCTCAACTTCTCGTGAAAGGGAGCACTCAGGCAAGCGGGTGCTGGAGCTGGAGCAAATGCTTTTGGGCTCCAGCCCCATGGCAGCACGTAGGGGTGTGATACAATTAATGCTCTTTTAGCAGTTGCTGTCTGTGAACAGTTAAGAGTTAACAAGCTCAGTGGATAGTCAGGAGCTATGCCCTCTGGTACCCAGGTTCTTGTTTGGCATCTAGGAAGAATCAGGTTGCCTGAACGGTTTGAAAGGTGATGAATGCAGAGGGTTTTATTAAGCAGTGGAAGTGGCTCTCAGCGGAAGGGAAGCTGGAAAAGGGATGGTGTGACAAGAAGGTGATCTTTCTCTGAAGCCTGGCATCTCCATCTAGGCTCCTCTCTGAAGTTGTGCTGCCTGAAGTTAAGCCACATCTATCCGTAGTCGCGGATACTCAGTTGCTTCTTCTCTTTTTGACGTTCAGCCGCTTGTGTTGCTCTGCCGGCTGAAGTCTGTTTTTTGCACAGGATAGGGGCAGAGTGGGGCAAAAAGGCAACATTTGGGGAGAAAAATGGGGTCAGATGTTTTCACTTAGGGCCACCGTCCCAGGCTTAAGGGTGGGATTTAGATGGCCCAGCTCTTCTGTATCATTGCAGAATGCAGAATAATTGCCTGACAAGATGCCCACATGCTAATCCTCAGAACCTGTGAATATATTACCTAATGATGTGATTCAGATTACAGAACTTGAGATCAGAGGGTTATGCTGAATAATGTAGAGGCACCCAATCAAATCACATGGGTCCTTAGAATGGAGAATCTTTTTTAGCTACAGTGGTTTAAAGAGACGCAAAGAGAGAAGAACTTGACATCCTGTTTTGGACTTTGAAAATGGAGGAACAACACATAACCCAAGGAATGCAGGTGCTCTCAAAAGCTGGAAAATGCAGATAACCATTCTTCCCTGAAGTCTCCAGAAAGAAATGTAGCCTTGTCAACACTCTGATTTTAGCACAAGGAGATCATGTCAGATGTTTGATCTTCAGAAATATAAAATAATAAACTTGCCTTGCTTTAAACCATTAAGTTGGTGGCAATTTGTTACAGCAGCAATAGAGAACTAATACATTATCTACTGGGCTGCAAGGTAGACAGCTCTGTGAGAAAAGGAACCATAGAAAATTAGTGCTGAGATGAACTACTGAGATAGAATCTAACATCCTTATTTTAGAGAAAAGAAACCTGTTGTTTAAAGGAGTTAACTGATGTGCCTAGGGTCACACAGCTACAGGCTTTTAGGCCAAATTGTTGTCCTTTTTATTATCTTACACATTTCCTCATAAAGAAGATCATGTGTAGGAGGTGAGAGATGAAGAAAACAGACGCACCATTCACAATATCAATAGAAAAGCTCTAAGAGCCAGGAAGAGAATAAACAAAAATGAGGGAAGAAAAGAACCAAGAGAGAAGTAAATCTTTTTTTTTTTTTTGTTCAAAGACAAGTTCCAGCCAGAAATGGGAACATTGGAAGCAGAGAAGGCAGAAAAATAAAAGATAAGTCGGCTCTTAGAAGCACAGGTAAAGCATGAAAAATGATCAAATGAGATAGGAGGGAGAAACCCCCACCTGCACTTCTGTGTCATCTAAATCAGAGTAGCTTCATTTTTGTAGTTGCTCCCAGCGTCGACTTCTCCTTAATAAAGTACGTGGTGAGTCCATGAGGTGACTGGTATTGAAGACGTGTATATCTCATTAGTCCCCGAAGGACAGCAAGGGAGAAGATCTACTTCACCTCAGAGAAAAGAGACTGCCCTTGGAGAGTAATTCCACCTGAGCAGCTGATCTGAAAACAGACCTTTTTTTTTTGCCTAATACCAAGTCTCAGAGGAGAGCTGCCTTTCTCATGACATTCTTTATGGGCCTTCTCTAGGTTAGAAATTAAAGAGAAATATGTCAGATAAAAGTCTAGGAACAAAACATAAAACATGACTCTAATAGGGTACTAATAATTATAGTGTCATTGGAAATACCCAGAAAAGAGCAAATTGTCAGTGTTTAAAAGGTCATTAGATCATCAATCATGTAAGTCTTGCTTTTGTTTGATAATTAATTTCTTTTATGATGAAGAATACACCTGAAAAATCCAGTAGTAGAAATGTTTTCAGTGCAGGTTCAGTTTGTATAGAATGACATTTGTATCTATTTGTTTCCAACTCTTATGATGAAACAGCCGTAGTATTAGACGAAATGAATGTATGGTGCAAGTGAAGAAGGAATAAAGATTCTTGTGTTAAATTATTTTAGTTACACTTCCATAACAATTGTAGCTAAAAGACCAATTATGCAAAATTGTAAAATAGTCTCTGTCTTTGGTATGTGTTTATCTTATTTGGTCTTCATTGAACTACCTCATTTGTCATATGCTCCATGCCTTTTTAAAATTCTCATTTATAGCTCCTCTATAGAATGCTCCTCTAGCTTCCCCTCTGTAGCCCATCCAAAGGTGGGAGCCAAGTATTCTAAAATGCTTTATTTAATTTATAATACAGTATCTGGACAGCTCAATATCAACTGCTTAGAGAACAAAATCTTTCCTCTGAAGTGATTTCTCTCCCATTCTGCAAACCCCAAATTCCCCAAATGTGTCAGATTTTACATCTAAGTAAAAATCTTCACATTCATTTTCTTGCATGGCTTCTCCCCAGCTTTCCAATGAATCCCTCTATCTTACGGTGCTCTGTAATATGGGTAGAGAGAATGTGAGGCTGTATTCAACACTGTCTCTTTGTGCTCTTTTTGGTAGTTGATTCTAGGCTTCCTTTATACAGCACAGCATTGAATAACATCCTTTCCTTCAGTGTTGTTTCATTATAATCTTGATGAGAAAAAAACATTGATTCTTGCTTGGGGCCAATCTATAAGTGACGTTCATACATTTGGACCATATCTGCACGGGTTTTCTTTCTCTGGGTACACTGTTGTTTTCCTTTCTTATGATGTCCTATATCCCCAAAAAGTCCACGCCAAATGAATTGTGTGGACATATGGCTGAGTGGTTCCAGTCTGAGTGAGCATGGATGTGTGCGAGTATGCCCTGCAATTGGATGGTGCTCTGTCCAGGGTGGGTTTCTCCCTTGCTCCTTAGGCTGTGGGGATGGGATGCAGCATCCAAGACCTGAAATAGAATAATTGGGTAAATAATCATTGACAGGGTTTGGCTGTGTCCCCACTCAAATCTCATCTTGAATTGTAGCTCCCATAAATCCCACATGTTGTGGGAGGGACCTAGTGGGAATCAAAGTCCCTCATGAATCATGAGGGCAGTTTCCCCCATACTTTCTCATGGTAGTGAATGAGTCTCACAAGATCTGATGGTTTTATAAGGGAAATACCTTTTGCTTGGTTCTCATTCTCTCTCTTGCCTGCTGCCATGGAAGACATGCCTTTGTTTTTCTACCATGATTGTGAGGCCTCCCCAGCCACGTGGAACTGTGAGTCCATTAAACCTCTTTTTCATTATAAACTACCCAGTCTGAGGTATGTCTTTATCAGCAAGGTGAAAATGGACTAATACAATTATCTTACTTATTTTCATTAATCTTTCTTAACTGTATGCATAGTTCTGATTTATTTCTATGTTTAATATTGGAAGTGTTTTGGCCTTCATTTACAAATGTGGTGATGTTTTTGTAAGCAGAAATATGTTATAGGAACTTAACTCTCATTTATATCAATTAACCTATGGGAAAATTGGTTTCTTTATACATAGTTTTACTTAAAGTTGCAGTTTCTGAAACCTATCAATGACATTAGGTAAGGACTTACTATACTGTTAAACTAGATTAAGACATATTTTATTTTTTCACTCTAAATAAAAACAGTGGTTTTGGGAACAATTGGGGTTTTTAAAAATCTAACTTAACTCTGAGATTATTTTACAATAATATATTTAAAAGTTAAAAAATTATGTTTTCAAGCATTAATTTTCTTATATAAATTCACTTACCATAATATCCAGAAAGTGACTGTCATTTGGTTATGATGTTATCTGACATCATAACCCTTGTCTTGGTATAATGTAGCCATCGGACTCTAAGATATAAAATCTTAAAGGGAGAAAAGGCAAATTACTAAGTTACTAAGTCTCTCAGTCTTCCTCCCCATCTTCTAAACCCTTTACTTCAGGACCATATCCCACCCCTTCTACCACCTGCGAATGATTGGTCTGTAGTTACCCTTTAAAATATTGCACACAGTGTGTGGCACAAAACAAACAGATTAGTATTATTTTTATTCCCATTTTACCTTTAGAAACCTGAGCATAGCGAGATTAAGAAATTTGCCTATAAAATAGTAAGAATCACCTCTCAATCCATGTCCATTAGACTAGAAAGCCCTGGTATTTAACCACTCCATTATAAAGCTCACATTCATCTTTTGAAATCCTCTTCTTGTTATACATTTAGACATAAAACATAAACTTTGTGGCAGGTACTCACACACTATAGAGCAAAGAATAAAGTAACAAAAGCAAGGTTAAAAAAAAAAGAAAAGGTGAATGTAAATCTTGATAGTTGAAAGACAAATTCAGCTCAGATTCTCCTCTATGGTTTTTCTCTTCCATTTGTTCATATTCACTGACAAAGAGACTACTGGGAGAAGTTCAGGCTGCCACTGGCAGCATGAGCTGAATAGGAAGATGATTATTCATGTGGGCCTCCATTTTTCTCAGGCTATCATAGGAATATTCTACAACTAGCAGGTGCCAAGGTCAGTTCTGGAACAAAGTCTAGATTCTTCATCTGACTAAATAAATAAATCCTCTTTGGAGACAGTGTCAAAGACATTTCTCTCTACTTGTGAATTTGGACGTTGGTAAATTCACTGACTACGCTTCTCACAATAGAGTAAGCAAATGCATTAACAAAGAACAGGAAAGGGGAGACAGTATGGAATAAATTATAATTGTGCCTCACTTAAGGATGGGAATTTTGTCGTTAGGCAGTTTTCTAGTGTGAACATCATAGAGTGTACTTCCATAAACCTAGATAGGGCAGCCTACTGCACATCTAAGCTCTGTGGTATAGCCTAGAGCTCTTAGGCTGTAAACCTGTATAGCAAGCTACTGCAGCAATTAATGTAGGCAATTATAGAACAATGGTAAGCATTTGTGTATCTAAATACCCCTAAAAAGAGAAAACGTACAATAAAATACAATATTTTATCTTATGGTACCATTTTCATTACATGTTGTCCATTATTGAACTAAACATTGTTGTTCAGTCTATAGCTGTAATTAAGCCCCACAAATGTAGAGACGCTGTTTTATTTCTCTTTAGTTTTCCATTTCCTAGCATAGAATCTAGCATGTAAGGAGGGCTTAATAACTATTTATTAAACTGTAGTTATCAATCTACAATAATGAGGGCAGGGCAAAAAATTAATAAAACAGACAATAGCTTAAAAACTCTTAATTATATTAAAACTAAACACTTACTATATTTTTCTCCTGTTAATAAGAAAAACTATTTTTGCAACTCTTGAAAAGCCTTGGGTTCGATAGGATAGAGGGAGAAAGTCTGACCAAAGTAGGTGGCAAGCGGCCAATTTTTCAATAAATATTTCTACATAGAGGTAAATAGAGTTAGCTGTAGATTAATGTTTTCTAAACTATGACATTTATTCTGAAATAAAGATCTTATTATTAGATACAAATCCAAATGAATTAAGCTCACATTTGGGAACAAGAAATTATTTTACCTCAAGTTATTTGATGAAAGGAGATTCTTCTATTGAGTAGTCACATTCATTTAAATGTATGTAAAATTTACTCTTCTAGTCAGGGCTCTCTGACCATTTATTTATGTTAGAGAATCAGCTAATGCGATTATGGAGGCTAAGTTCTAAAATCTTCAAATGACAAGATGAAGATGCAGTCTAGGAGAGCTGATGATATAGCTTCACTCTGAAAGCCAGAACACATGAGATCCAAGTGCTGACGTTTCAGTTCAAGTCCAAAGGCAGAAAAAGATCCATGTCTCAGTTCAACAGTCAGGCAGGAGGAGTTCCCTCTTATTCATGAAAGTGTCATCCTTCTTGTGCTCTACAGGCCTTCAACAGATCATATAAGGTCTACCCACATCAAGGAGGGCAATCTGTTTTGTTAGGTTTATTGATTCAAATGTTAATCTCATCCAAAGATACGCTTACAGACACATCTAGAATATGTTTGACCAGATATCTGGGCACTTTGTGGCCTAGGCCACTTGACAGATAAAATTAACCATCACACTTACTAATAGGAATGAAGAGTGAGAAATAATCTTTAATGGTAAATTAATCAACACAATATTCAGGAAAAAACTGCTATTAACAAAACAGGCATGATTTGTAAAGGACTGACAAATATTTTACTGATGAAAATGCCCCTAACTAATAATGGTTCTTTTCCTGACTTCACTAATGTATTGTTTGCTTTAGGCTTCACGTCTCTCTGGAAATCAGAAAAACTGAACCATATTGATGTATTGATCTAGCTCTTACCACTGTAACTATATTTATTTTTCTCCAAAGGAAAAGACTGTTTTTATTTCCGTAGCATTTTGTGAATATACACATTGTAAAAAACCTGGGTAAACAACTGCTTCCTGTTTAGAGATAGAAACTGCATTTTATCATGGATTCAAAATATCAGGGAGAACTGCTCTCAGTAATAATTTCTCAACTAATTTATTTATTTGACAGATTTAAATTAGTTATCTCCTTGTGCTTAAAGAAGTAAGCATACCCTTAGTTAGTTCCTTTGTCCTAAAAATTAATGTCACAGGATCACATGCTCTTATAGAGAATAATTCTTTTCTTTTTATAAGAAAAAATAAGAAATTTGTTTGTCAACGTGGCCTGCAATTATTAGATGTGCAAGTATAACAAGGATTCGGGCTGTCTCAATTTGGTCCCTTGTTAGCATGATTAGCCCTGATAGCACTGAGATCCTTTCAGAAACAGAAGACTTTTTATCCATATCATTTTTATCCATTTCAGGTACTGAGCCATATGCAAAGCATATGGTTGAGGCCAGGAAAGAAAATCTAAGTTCTCCAAGATCACACAGTTACAAGGTAGAAAGACAGTAATTACAACTCAAGAATTAGACTGCTCTTTCAAGCATGCCTCATATTCTAACTGATGACTCCAATATTGACTTGTAGTTTCAAGAGACTTTATGACCAGTGTCCTTCCTGACTAGGGTTGCAGTCAAAAGTCCCATTGGGAGATAGTTGGCCTTTTCTCACAATTCAATATTCCAGAATATTTGCTGTGTAAAAACAAGAGCTTGAAAATAATATTTCAATTAGGAATTTGCTAACAGAGTCCAGAAATATAGAATACTGACCGATGAATAGAGGGCTGAATTGTTTGAACATATAGGATGTTCTTGTTCTGAAAACAGTAATTAGCTAAATTTTATTCAGAAGAGGGAGCATCACAGAGGAGTTACAAGCATGAAATCTGAAGTCCACTTCTAAAGCTGGTTCTGCTATCTTCTAGTTCCTATTTAGTCTCCTTTTGAACAAAATCTTGTTAGGCATTGCTTAGAAAATATAGTTATTTATGCAAAATATGCACAACATTACTAACTGCAAGGAGGGATATCTTGACTCACTCTCTTGAGCACTGCAAGCTCAAGCCAATTAGTTAAATTAGTTATTATCTTCTTGAACTTAAAGAAGCAAGCATACCCCTTGTAATTTCCTTTGTCCAAAAAATTAATGTCACAGGATCATAATCCTATAGAGAATAATTCTTTTCTTTCTATAAGAAAAAATAAGAAATATATTTATCAACCTGTTCTCTGTAATGTTTGGGGAAGCTGGACCATAGCAAAGGCAAAAAAGATATCTACTACATTTTTTATGATACTCTTAAATTAATTGGATTTCTGTGTACACATTTTCTCAAATTTGAGGTGTTTGTGTGTTGCTTAAGTATAATTTTAATAACTGTGATCACAAATTCTACACTGTATATAGTATATTAAGGATCATCTATATGTATTCCATTAGTCTTATACTTCTTCTTAAACAAAAATGTCTCCCTTGGTTGTTTGAATTTATCTTATAATGAGATACAATCAATGTATTGAAAATTGTTGAACTGGTTATTGTCTATTCAGATATTTCTTAATTCTAACAATGGCAAGGTCAAATAAAATCAGTAGATAATGTCACAAGGAATGTCAGACTGTGTGATTTGAAAATCAAATTTACTTACACTTTTAGCAAATAATCCCATTGCCAGTCTCATTAAATAATCTTCATTGTGTGTCACTGTGTTTTGCTTGCAGGAGAAACACTGAAGGAAAGACTTGGACATATGTTGATATTTTCATCACAGTCATCCATCACTATAATGAGTAACCAAAGCCCCTTTGAAAATCATATGTCTGGCATTGCATAGATTCCAAAGCATTGACTTCTCCTGTAACACACTTTCAGAGGCATTAATATGAATGTTATGCTAATTTGTCTGTTTTGACCTAGAGTTTATTTAAAATCCTAGAGGATTTTCAAGAGGCTATTGCTTCATTAAACTAACTTGTAAAGCAAAGCTAACTTCAGCCTTTTATTTTATTAATATGAATTAATCTAAAAATTTATTTGAAAAGTGAATCAACACAAGCTCTTCAAGAAGTGTTGTTCAATTTAAGCATTAATTGAAGGTCTGGAGTAGTGGCTTAAAGCTGGAGTAAAACAATTCTGAATTTAATTCCCAACTTTACTACTTACTAGCCATATGTCCTTAGGTATGTATGTTATTTATGCTCTTTTAGTTATTTGTATACTGAACATTAAATTTCAGTAAATGATACTACCTATCTTTTGATTGTTGTAAGGATTAAGTACACTGATTATATAAAGATTTAGAACAGTCTCTGGCACCCAATAGGCAGTAAATATATGGTTATTATTAACTACTTCTTAATCATTATTTCTAGTACCCAGGTTTATAACAGGAAATATATTAACTAGTATTGAATTCAGAATGTTTCTCTGAGGATAATCATATGGTTTAGAGTTTGGGAATATGATTTCTTTGTGAAATTCTTTAAAATATTCAAGACATGAACATTTAAAAATATTTATGGTAGACTTTCACAGAGTGAGTTTCAGGATAAGTGCTGTCCATAAGGCGAGTCTCCTACCTTCAGACACTTATGATCCAGTTTCTCAGATAAGGAATGCATAGATGATGACAGCGAGCATCCTCAAACAATAGTAGTGGCTTAAAGCCACTACTCCAGATTCCCAATTAATGCTGAAATTGAATTGCACTTCTTGAACAGCTTTTGTTGATTCACTCTTCAAGTAATTTTTATGTTAATTCATTTTAATAAAATAATAGGTTGAAGTTAGCTTTTCTTTGCAAGTTTGAGGGTGATTGATAAACGACAAACAGTTTGAGAGAAAATAACCCATTATGGCCTCATAGAGATGGTAAACCTCAAACTTGGCTTTTCAGAGAAGGCAGAATTTAAATTCAGTGAATTTCATTGAAGTGCATAAAATTTAAATTTACAAGTGTGTGGTTAAATGTAAGTAAGAAGTTCTAAGATGAGATTTTTACCATGTATTTGGGAAATAAATATTGAACTTTTCATCTGGAACAGAGTTCTTATAGAAAAGAAGAGGTCAAAGGTCTTCAGAAGTTCTTGGATGCTAGAAGAGGAGTATAACTTAGCAAATTAGACAACAGAGTGTCAATTGGGTATAATATCTAAATGAAAACGTAACCCCTAATAAAACAATGACATAAATAAATGCAAAAACATATATTTACCATACCCTCCCTACAAACCTTTTTACTTCCTTCTTTCCTTCCTTCCTTCCTTCCTTTCTCTTTCTTTTCTTTCCTTTCTCTCTCTCTCCCTCTTTGTCTTTCTTTCTTTCTTTTCTTTCTTTCTTCTTTCTTTCTTTTTCTTTTTCTTTCTCTTTCTTTCTTACTCTCTTTTTCTTTCTTTCTTTCTCCCTTCCTCTCTTTCTCTATCTCTCTCTCCCAACCCTCTCACACTCCCCAGCTTTCAACACACACACACACACACACACACACACACAGCTTAACCTATTAGTTCTTTCTTCTTTGCTTCTGGCCTTCCCCCTCTACTTCTTCAAAAGCATCCGCATCTTTCTCCCTTTTCAGGGAGAGGAGATGCCTCTCTTCAGACCTTCTTGCTGCTAGCCTGAGCCTGAGTCCTAGACTCTAACCCTCCATCTTACAGTGGGATTGTCGTAGCATTTTCTTAACACAGGCTGCCTTCTCCCTCTTCCTAGGAATTCTTGCACTGCTGACAAAAAAGACAATTTTTTTTCAATTAGGTTTTCTATGGTTTAAATGTGTTCCCTCTAAAATGCATGTGCTGGTGGGCCTTTAAGAGTTGATGAGGCTATGAGGACTCCTCCCTCATTAATGGGATTAAGTTTCTCATAAAAAGGCTTCAGGCAACACTGGGTTCTCTGACTTTTCTGCCTTCTGCTATGTAAGGACATGGCACTGGTTTCCTCTGCAGGATGCAACCAAAGGCGCTATCTTAAAAACAGAGAGCAACCCTCACCAGAAAATTGAACCTGCTAGCACCTTGAGCCTCCCAGCCTCTGGTACTATGAGAAAAAAAAATTCTCTTCTTAATAAATTGCCTAGTCTAATGTATTCTGTTATAGCAGTGCAATGGACTAAAGCAAGGTTGCAAACACAAGTAAGTACTCTTGTTATTTTAAAACGGTGGTATAGATGACAAGGAAAATTTTCTATGACATATTAAATAAAAAGAAGCTACAGAAATAAACATATGTATATGTTTATTCATTCAGTTTTATAGAAAAATATACTCAGAAAATATATGATAGCATTTACAGCAAATAGTTAATAGTGGCTATCATTTTGAGGATGATACAAAGGCACTTTCTCTTATTACTCATACTTCTGAATTATGGAAAATTTTTATAATATACATGTTCATATTATAATAGGAAAGAACAGTTAATTTTTACATTTGAAAAATAAATCAGATTATATACATTGATTTTTTCAAAATGATTTTGGTAGTATAAATGCAGCATGAACTTACATTTTGAGCAAATTATAGACACTCATTTCATTGTGTCTATAATAAATTTCTTAGTAGGTACTTAAAATACACAATTATATTTTATTCTGTAAGCCACCCTATAAATAACTATTCAATTCTCATTTTATTGATAAAGAAATAGAGAGAGCATTTAAGTAATTTGTCCTAAGTCACTCAGTTAGAAAACAGTGGAACTAGGATTCAAATAAAGTTTTTGTGGTTGTTGTTGTTCAACATTGCATCCACTCCTTGAAAAAACATTCACTCAACTAGAAATGAAAGATATATTTTATAGATTTGGTTGCTAACTTGTATTTATTGTTTACATTATAGAAAAGTCACATGGCTGAGAAAGATAGTAATTGATATAAGGACATTTAAGGTCTAGGGTAAATTATATGGGATCTGGTTTATTCTGTTCATTGTAATTCTTCACTGTGCCACATGGGAATCTCAGCTTGTGATATATCCCATGGAACCATTGAATTAACCCCTTAGGGAATTAATGCAACTAAACATTAGGGAAATTTTTGAATTCACCAATTCCACATAAACCCAATGGACGGTGTTAAGAAGTATGAAGAATTCCTTGGCATTATCAGAATCTGCTGCACTTCATATCGTGCCTGGATGGTATCCTTATCAACAATGCAGCTGTTGCCAAAGTTGAGGTGATAAATGTATTGAGAAAGTGAACCTTCCCATCATATTGTTTGGAAAAAAGTTGTCTCAATGGCATTTGGTTTACAATGTTTTAAAATTTTCAGAGGAAACATTATTTTGTAGTTAAAGAACCTTTTAAAAATGAGGTCGATCAACAGGTCTCTTCCAATCAAGCTGGAGTTTAACTCTAGAGGTCAGACACAGTGGGGACAAGAAGGCAGAACACAGTCATACTAGCGGGCTTAAAAATGTCATTTAATAAACATTTATTAAGTAATTTAGAGGTGCCAACCACTGTGGAATTTGCTAGGAATACAGGGACAAATTAAGCATAGGTCTCCTCAAGGAGATTGTAGTCTCAATGGAAAACAGGTTAAAAATGACAACAGACCTAGCACAGTAAAATCATTTCAGAGTCAGGAGTTGTTCCACTGAAGATGCGGCACTTGATTTGCAACCTAAATATGACCAAGGCATTATTCCATGAACAAGTCAGTCTAGTAGTGGCATGGTCGGGGGCACTCCGAGGTGAAAGACTTATGAAGAGGCTTGACTCATTAAGGGAATTTCAAAGGGCTTAGAGAAGTGATAGGAAATAAAGTCAGGAAGGTAGGTAAGAAGAAACTCAAAAGACCTTTGAAGACCATGTCAAAACATTACAATTATATTAAAAATAAACTCTCTTCCCGTTTTAGTGTAAAATTCTCATTACTATTTACTCCGGTGATCAGCGGAAAAAATTGAGACTTTTGTCCTCACCCTCACTCCAAATTGGCCATCTACAAATTGCCAGCATATTTTTCAAAATTTACTTCAATCTTCATTGTTTTAAGACATGATTTTATAATTCTCTTTTTCTGTGAATGAACTGATCTTAACAGTTCTCCATTCTTCTCGAGTTTTGCTTCTTGTGATTTACATTTACATGATGAAGGAAAAGAGCTAGTTAAGAAAGAGAACGCGACGGTAAGAAACAAGGAGAAAATGTGCAGTCCTGAGATTCCAGATGGAGGATAGAACGACAGAGAAATTTGACTTGTATAGACATGCCTTGTTCTCTGAAATAGCAATCAGAACTCATAAGAATGAGTTTAGAAATGGCTGGGACAACAATAAGGAGTTCAGAGGTGCAGCCAGTTCTCAATTGCTCGTGTATGATACTAAAAATCACCGGATGTATTAGGGTTCTTCAGAGAAATAGAACAAATGATTTGTGTGTGTGTGTGTGTGTGTGTGTGTGTGTGTGTGTGTGTTTGTGTGTGTGTAGAAAGAGAGGGTTCTTCAGAGAAATAGAACAAATGATTTGTGCGTGTGTATGTGTGTGTGTGTGTGTGTGTGTGTGTGTGTGTGTTTGTGTGTGTGTAGAAAGAGAGCGAGAGAGAAAGGGAGAGAGAGAATGATTTGTCTTATGAAATTGGCTCTTGCTAATTTGGAGGTTAGCAAGTCCAAAGCCTACAGAGTAATCGACAGCCAAGAGATTGCAGGAAGAGTTGATGTTGCAGTGTGAGTCTGAAGACAGTCTAGAGGCAGAATTTCCTTTTCTTCAAGGACTTCAGCCTGCTTTCCCTTAAGGCCTTCAATGGATTGGAAGGGGCCCACACACATTATAGGAGGTAATTTGTTTTACTCAAAGTTTACCGATAAATATTGATCTCATCTAAACAAATACATTCATAGCAACATGTAGAGAAATGTTTGACCAAATATCTCGGTATTATAGCTTAGTGAAGTTGACACATAAAAATAATTGTTACACCAAGCTATGCTATACCATGCAAAAAAAATCATAGAGGTTGTAGAGAAAGTGGACTTGAAAAGACAACATTCAGTTTCATCAGTGATGCAATAATAAAAATGGTAGCACTATTTTATATACATTAAGTAATTAAGGAATGCATATGTGCTACCATAAATAAAACACTTTACCTTAAAATTTCTGAAGGTTACTTGCAGAAATGACTGTTAAAAAGGTTGCAGCTTATGAGTCGTTTGGTATGATATGATTTGGATTTGTGTCTTTGCCTAAACCTCATGTTGAACTGTAATCCCTAGTGTTGGAGAAGGGGCCTGGTGGTAGGTGATTGGATCATGGGAGTGGACATCCCCCTTGCTGTTCTCATGAAAACATATGAGTTCTCATGAGATCTGGTCGTTTAAAAGTATATAGCGTCTCCCGCTTCTCTCTGTTACTACTGCTCTGGCCATGTCAGACATACCTCCTTCATTATTGCCTTCTGCCATGATTGTAAGTTTCTTGAGGTCTCCTCAGCCATGCTTTCTGTAGCACCTGCAGAACTGTGAATCAATTAAATTACCTTTCTTTATAAATCACCCAGTCTCAGGTAGTTCTTTATCGCAATGTGAGAATGGACTAATACATGCTAGAAGGAGGGTTAGCTAAATTTGGCCAGAAAGTTGCAACGCCAGATGTGGATGGGTGTGGCTCATAACATACATGGAAAACTGATGTACTTGGTCGATGTTTTTAAATTATTTCTCTTTATTTATTCTCAAAAAAATGGGATACATGTGCGGAACATGCAGGTTTGTTACATATGTGTACGTGTGCCATGGTGGTTTGCTGCACCTATTGACCCATCCTCGAAGTTCCCTCCCCTCACTCCCCACCCCCTTACTGGCCCTTGAGTGTGTTGTTGCCCTCTCTGTGTCCATGTGTTCTCCATGTTTCACTCTCACTTATGAGCAAGAATATGCAGTGTTTGGTTTTCTGTTCCTGTGTTAATTTGCTGAGGATGATGGCTTCCAGCTTCATCCATGTCCTGCAAAGGACATGATTTCACCTTTTTATGGCTGCACAGTATTCAGTGGTGTATATGTACCACATTTTCTTTAGTCAGTCTATCATTGATGGGCATTTGGGTTGGTTTCATGTCTTTGCTAATGTAAATAGTGCTGCAATAAATATACATGAGCATGTGTCTTTATAGTAGAATGATTTCGAGTCCTTTGGGTTTATACCCAGTAATGGGATTGCTGGGTCAAATGGTATTTCTGGTTCTAGATTCTTGAGGAATCACCATACCGTCTTTCACAATGGTTGAACTAATTTACATTTCCACCAAAAGTGTAAAAGCTTTCCTGTTTCTACATAGCCTTTCCAGCATCGATTGTTTCCTGACTTTTCAATAATTACCATTCAGACAGGCATGAGTGAGTATCTCGTTGTGGTTTTGAGTTGCATTACTCTGATGATCAATGATGTTGAGCTTTTTCTCATATGTTTGTTAGCTGTATAAATGTCTTCTTTTGAGAAATGTCTGTTCATATCATTTGCACACTTTTTGATATGGCTGTTTGTCTTTTACTTGTAAATATGTTTAAGTTCCTTGTAAATTCTGGATATTAGACTTTTGTCAGATGGGTAGATTGCAAATTTTCTCCTATTCTGTAGGTTGCCTGTTCACTCTGATGATAGTTTCTTTTGCTGTGCAGAAGCTCTTTAGTTGAATTAGATCCCATTTGTCAATTCTGGCTTTGTTGCAATTGCTTTTGACATTTTTGTCATGAAGTCTTTGCCCATGCCTATGTCCTGAATGGTATTGCCTAGGTTTTCTTCTAGGGATTTTATGGCTTTGGGTTATACATTTAAGTCTTTAATCCACCTTGAGTTAAGTTTTGTATAAGGTGGAAGAACGGGGTCCAGTTTCAATTTCTGCATATGGTTAGCCAGTTTTCCCAGCCCTATTTACTGAATAGGAGATCTTTTCCCCATTGCTTGTTTTTGGCCAGGTTTGTTAAAGATCAGATGGTTGTAGATGTGTGGTGTTGCTTCTGATGTCTCTGTTATCCTCCATTGGTCTGTATGTCAGCTTTGGTTCCAGTAGCCTCATAGTACAGTTTGAAGTCAGGTAGTGTCATGCCTCCTGATGCCAGGAGGAATACTCCTGTACTGAGTGTCTGATAACTCCTGCTGCAGGGTCTTACCCAGTTGGGTGGCACAGGGAGCAGGACCCACTTTGTTCTTTGGTAGAGAGAGTGTATTTTGCTAGGGGAAAACCCACTCATCTGTGCTGCCCAGATTCCTCAGAATTACCAGGAGGAGAGACTAAGTCTGCTGGTCTGCAGAGACTGCAGCCACCCATCTCCCTATGGGCTCAGGCCCAGGAAGGTCCAAATTCTTTCCCTAAGCCACTGGCTGGAGTTACTGGAGACCCTGCAGGGATGCCCCACCCACTGAGGAAGGATGGAACAGGGTTAGACCTGAAGAGGCATTCTGGCCACAGACTGCAACAGCTGGTGTGTTGGATTGTGGGGGCAAGTCTTGGGACCAAGCTCTCTAGCCCCACTGGCTCCAGCAGGGGAAAAGCATAGCCTGGAGCTATGGAAATTGGTGCCACCCCTTCCCTGCCCAGGGAGCTTAGCGTGTTAGGCAGTTTTGAATCCCAGTGATAGTTGCTGTCTCTCCCCCAAGGAGCTCAAATGGCTAAGACAGCAGGCAGCGGCAGTTGGTGCAGGTCACCCCTCTGCACCAGGGAGTTCAGTAGGCTTAAGCAGATGCCAGCTGAGAGGCTGTAAGGATCTGCACATTCCAGGGTTGGGATGCTATGCCCCGGTGTCATGGGTTCACGAGTGAGATCTTCTGAACTGTGGGTTGCACAGTTGCATGGAAAAAGCAGTTTCCCCTGCTGAGTAGTGTGCTCACTCACTTCTTCTTTTGGCTGATGGTAAGGGGTTCCGTTTCCTCATGTGGCTGTCAGGTGGGCCACCACACCACACTTCTCTTCCTTTTCCTCATGGTTTATGCTGGCCTTCTAGTCAATTTTAATGAGAAAACATGAATACCTTGGTTGCCGGTGAAGGATTCACATGCTTATTAGGTTTTTTTCCAATGGGAGCCTCCGAATGGCTCAGCTTCTAGTCGGCCATCTTGGCCCCACCCCTGGTCAGTGTTTGAGATGTGTGTTTAAGTGTATTTTATTTCTAGGCGGTTCAACTTAACTTGGGGCAGCTTTCTGTGTTCTCCCAGTATTTATCATGAATAAAATCATGTATCAGCAAGCATGAAATTTGGGTTATGCTTAAAAGGTTCCTGGATTTATGAACTGCATTAGAAAAAACTCACATTTTGAAATCAAAAATAATTGTACTAAAATTTATGGCAGGATGTGGTTTAAAAAATTAACAGACATTCTTGCTATCATGAATGTTTATTGCAAAGGAATCAAGCTCATCTTCTGAAAATGAAAGTGATAGAAAGGAACATCCGAGGATATATAGATATAAATATATATATATTAAGCACAGTAGGTACTTAGTATGGATTCATTAAATCAGTGAATAAAGGGAATTTTTATGGTAAATGATAACTGGAGCTATTTTTGCTTCATGCAGTAGAATTTTAGATTGGCATTGGTTGCTTACCTCAGTTAAAAGGAAGATGGTAGCATTCATTCAAAGCAGGGAATCATGAATATCATGGAAAAAGAAAAAACTATGTATTGCATGGCCCAATTACTAAAAAAAAAAAAAGGAAGAAATTTACATGTCCTATACATTATATGGTGTTATTAAATAATTGAATCACAATAAATTGAATATTTTAAAAATTTTTATTTTTTCTTACCTGGCTAGCTATCTATCTATCTATCTATCTATATATATATATATATATATATATATACTACAGTTTGGCCATGGGGGATATCTCTTAGATGTAAAGTCAAAATAGAATATTTTAAAATTTCTTCAGATAGACTGAGGGGCTGCCTTTAATATCTGAAAGAGCATCTAGAATCATCAGAGTTTCAGCCAGCTCCACTCTACTTCTTCCTGGCTTAGTAAACATCATGGATTTCTACTTATTTGAATGATAGATACACCCTAGGAAATAATTCAGTTGTACTTTTGCTAATATTGCCCACCAAGTATCATATTTTCAAACTCTGGCATACAAAAGAATCATTTGGGATACTTGTTTAAAATGCAGAGTCCTGGACCCTAGCCCAGGAAATTTGTATTTGTATATTTGGGGTGAGAAACAGAATTCATAGTTTTTAATTTTATTTTTTTGTGTGTGTGGGTACATAGTAGGTGTATATATTCATGGAGTACATAAGATGTTTTAATACAAGCATGCAATGTGAAGTGGCTTGTGGGCCACAGTTCGAGAAGCACCAGCCTGAAATGATCAATGTTAGTACCTGATCAATTTGGTCACATGTCAGTTTGACTGATTAATTTTTCATTCAATCAACTCATTTGAACTAAAAGATCAGTTAAGCCAAATGACACCCTGGTTACAAGCATAAGCAGAGCTTCATTGTATGGCTTTGGATCAATAATTTAACTTTCCAACTGCTCAATTGCTTGATCTATAAAATAGTAACTGTATTCCCTCACAGTGTTGTTTAAAGGAAGAGCTATTAAAATAATACAAAACAAGTTTTAGATATGAATACTTAATGGCAGAATACTGTCAGTGTATTATGGAAATTAAATAATTAGTATGAGGGGAATTGATTTCACTGTTGTATAAAAGTACGTGTTTCTGCTCTACAAGGAGTAACTCGAGTTCTGATATGATTTGATCTACTATTTTTATACTGAATATGCATTACTGGAAATAGGTCACAGCAGGAAGACAGATTAAGGCAGTTTAAAGGAAAATAGAAACTATAAAAAATAAATTTGCAATTACAATAAGAGAGCAGAGTGTTCTCCTTTTCTTTGTTTACTCAGTGGCCAATATAATCATCCACAATTTCACATACAGGGTTAACCCTTGCATAACCTGAAGTCTTCTTCCACATCCCCAAAAGGAAGTGGGCATTTTACTTCTGGTTTCAACATTAGAACAAAGTGTATTTAGCACTCAGAATTAATGTGGCACTGAGTTCTCCAGAAATATTAAACTTCGTAAAGCATAATATGCTATCAATGTAATTTAGGAGACGGATAATAGGTAAGACCAAAAACGAGGAGGAGATAAGGAGGGCAAAACACATAAATATGAGAGGCTATATGTAAGAAAGTATGAGAAAATGTATTCAGACTTTTTTTTTGGTTGAGAGCAGTGGTTCACGTCTGTAATCCCTGCTACTCTGGAGGCTAAGGCAGGAGAATCGCCTGAGCCTGGGAGGTGGATGTTGCAGTGAGCTGAGATTGCGCCACTGTACTCCAGCCTGGGTGATAGAGTGAGACTCGATATCAAAAAAAAAAAAAGTATTTTTGAACATGAATCAATGCTAATAAGGTAAAATCATAAATTATTTGGTTATAATGTTTCAGTAGTCTTCCTTTAAATATTATATTGGAAACAATTTCCTGCCACACATTCCTCTTCCTTCACACCGTTTCATTCACACTGGCTTCTCTGTTGTTCCTCTGTGGACTCCTCAGGACCCTTGAACTTGCTCTTTCCACTTTCTGGACCACTCTTCCACCAAACACCCACAGTTCATTTGCACATTTTAAACACATCCTTCTAAAATACCACCTTTTCAGTGAGGCCTTCCTTGATCTCTCTATCTAAAATAATGTCTCGGCATCCTGGGCAGAGGCTCCTGTCCTCTAAGAAAGCTTTGGCCTTTTTAGGGAGAATTCCTTAAGTCGGATAAATTAGGTTCCATCCGTAATTGACAGACTGATAGTATTCTGAGGATACCGCAGAGAATTGGGTTTATAATGTTAATAAAGGTCACCCACTAAAGAATGAGAAATGACTGAAATAAATATAAAGAATTTCTTGTGGTCAACCCTGCTGCCCTGAAAAACTCTCCCAGCTGTTGCATTAAACACAAGTGAGATTTAAGAGATGTTATCTTGACAACATGGCAGGAAATGGCCTCGCTGAGGTGGGTTCCTTAGCAAAAAGTGTGAGACAAGCTTGAGCCAGCAAAAAAGGAGCAAAAACTACAGCTCCAGCAGAAAGCAATGTGTCTGTAGCTGTTGAGTCAGGAGGTCCCCACAGTTGACATAGATGGTAGCAATAATGATGACCTTGCTGCTTCATGTAGAACTTTGGGTAAGCAGACAGTATTTAAAGTGCTTTTGATTCAGCCGTGACCAGTCTTAGCATGGCTTGAACCACAAGTAAATTGTACCTTATTTATTTATTTATTTACTTACTTACTTATTTAGTGGTACAAAGTCACTTTCTCACTCCCTTGTTCTCTAATACTTTAGCTGCTTTAAGCAGAAAGATGACCAGGGTGACACCAAGGTCCCCCTGTCCCCAAGGAGGAATAAAGTGAACACACTGCAAAGTTCCAACAGGAGAGGAGGGAATCAAACATTAATAGTTCTTTTGGCTATAGATGCCTGTGGGGGGTGGGGCACCTGCTTTCAAATGATGGGGAAAGGCACCTATGTAGGGTCATTTTGCCCTATTTGTTATACTAATATTGTAGCTTCCACGGCTGAATGTATAGTGATTCTCTTAATCTTGAAGAGCCACATGTAGAAAATGATAGACTTATAAATCTGTCACCAAACCATCTCTTGGTATTTTCCTGAGTAGTCCAACCAAAACTATATAGAATCCCAAGAGAAGAAAGAAAAATGAGGGCTTGGATAAAGGAAATAAAAGTAGCAGGGGTAGTAAGAGACGTAGTATATTAAAACAAAAGCCCTGCATGACCAGTAAGTGAGCTGGCAGATGTGGTCAATTGAATTCAGTTGTTTTTCCTATAGACCTACCTGTTTTAGTGTTCTAGACGTAATGATTATGACTGCATCTATCCAGGCTGATGCTAGTTGGCATACTGTCTTCAACCCTGATAATGCCTTCTTTTCTATTCCACTGGCACTAAGGGATCAAGAAAAATTATTTTTAATATATATTTACAATGTAGATATGGGGTCTCACTATATTGCCCAGGCCAGTGTTGAACTTCTGGCCTCATGTGATCCTTTCACCTTTGTCTCCTAAAGTGTTGGAATTACAGGTGTAGGCCATGGTGCCTGGCCTAAGATCAAGTCTTGAGCAGTCGTTAGCATGGCTTTAGTGGGAAACAAGAATATGTTACTCCAAATATGGAAGATTGTTGACCTGAAGACAATTAAGAAGGAGCAGATGTAGGAAAGCTCTCTGCCTCCCTCTCTTTGCCTAAAAGCAGGTCATAGACTTACAAAGACAGAATATAACATGTCTCACCCCTCTGCAAGGGGAACAAAGGTTAACCACTGAAGACAACACTAGACTCTTATTGGCCTGTGAAAAACCTTTACTAATTAGCTTTTGTCTGCCAGTTATTTGCCTTTTTTAAGTTACCACCCTTAAAGAGTGAAAATCCTTTTTTTTTTTTTTTTTTGGTCTGGTCTGTTTTCCAAACATTTATTGTTCTTCGTTGAAGGTACTATGTAAGCTGAAATTCAAAGCCACCTTTTTGAGAATTATTCATTCCCTGGCCATCTCTCTCTCTCCATATATATATATGTATAATGTATTTATTGATTTATCTTTTTCAACTAGAACCTGTGAAAGTTGAAGAAAAAAATATTTTCTCCTATATGTTCATGCCAAGAACATCTATTAAAAAGTCACTGAAAGGTCTCAAGTGAAAAAGTATGAACAGATAACTGAGGGAAAATATGTTCAGTAAGTGTGGAAAATTTGATGCTGGTAGGGAGATTGTTGCAAAAGTTCTGAATGTCTGTGGTATCCAGGCCACTGTAATAAATGTGGCTCAATCATGGTTGTGCACATGGACCACAAAACGAACACCGCAGGTATTGCCAGGCTGCCTTAGAACTGATCAGGCCACTTCACATATGCCTTCTCCATGGGATGCCCACTATATGTTTCCTTCTTCCTACTTTTCAGTCCCACGTCTTTATAACTCTCCTCCACATTTACGCTCAAACCAAAAGCACAGTCTCCCCATCTCCCACATCTTTTTTTAATTTTTTTTTTTTTTTTCAATTTGACCTGGGTGTTTTCTTTCTGGACAGGTATTTTTGTTTTTGTGATTTTTGTTGTTGTTGTTGTTATTTATACCCTGGCCTAGCTCACAAGTAACCATCTTTGTTTCTGCAAGTCTCTTTCTTGGGAAGTAGAGTTAGACAAAGAAGAGAGGTAACAATGTCAGAATCGAGACCATAGAAGTAGGGATTGAAAGAAGAGGATGGTGAAAAAGAGGCTGCTTTCAGGATGATGTGTTGAAATGAGCAAAGCACAGTCAGCAAGCAGAAATGGAGCTGAAAAGAGATGGAAGGCTAGAACATAGCTTTCAGGATTCCAGCTCTAGTGCTTCATATACCATGGTGCTATTTTCTGAGAGAGGGAATACAGAAAAAGAAAGATTTGGGATATGAGGTGGAAGACGGTTGGCTTAGTTTTGACTTGTAAGAGAACAGACAGACTTGTATCATCTTCACAATTGGCTCTGACTATTCTGTCTATCTGCAATAAGAACTACATATTTTCTACAGAGCTTATCTTTTGAGCTAGGCTTGAATCACACATAGTGAGAGGATGGACTCCTGAAAATGAAACAGGAGATACGTAGTTCCTCAATGACAGGAACATTGGACAGATATGAATACATAAAATCCACCCCCAATTTTAACACCTACAGCCCTGACTTAAATATAGCAGACATTCAATAAATGTTACTAATTCAATAAAAGTAAACAGTTTTTTAAAAATTTCATATCCTGGGACTTTGGGACATGCCAAGAAAATAAAACAGAGACTCTCTAGAAGAGACTGAAACCAAATTAAGGAGGTGTATAAACACATGTGTATAGTTGGTACTATGAGTGTGTATTAAGGGAACAAAAAAGACGGAGAGAGAGAGAGGAGAGAGAGAGAGAGAGAGAGAGAGAGAGAGAGAGAGAGAGAGAGAGAGAGAGAGAGAGAGAGAGAGAGAGAGAGAGAGAGAGAGAGAGAGAGACTTAGTTACTATATATAAGAGCCAAAAGAAAATAGATCTATGCAGCTCAGAGTAGATTATATATATTGTGGGCCAGTGAGTTTAGAGAAGGGCTATAGGTCAAGGTACATTTCAAATTATGCTCTAAAAACCACTCTCATTAAAGTATCAATAATAAAATTCAAATATCATAAGGTATTTTGCTGGCTTATATAGCAGAGAAGTATGAAGGGGGAGTGATTTCAGACACAGCTGACTTTACACTCATGCAAGATCATCAGGGCTTGCTCTCATGATTTCTCAGCTCTGCTTCCCTCTGCTTTTGGGTTTCATCTTTCCTGCAAACAGATTTCCTCTATGTGACTGGTGGAGATGGCTTTCATTAGCCACAAATTCAGATTTCCCCAACTTAGCAATACAAGCGGAAAAGAGTGCCTCACTGATTTCTCAAGTCAAGGAAAAAAAGTCAGATGGGCACTGCTTTAGTGAAGCATCCATCTCTGAATCAACCACTGTGTCCAGGACGATGGAGCACCATGACTAGCCAGGCCTGGATTACATTTAATATTGGGAATAAAGGATTTATGATGGAAAATAAAATGTTTCAGGCAGCCCAAAACAGTAAGTAACACAGCCTACCAAAATATGTAAGATATACACACAGAGAGAAGAGTTGAATAAACTGTCCAGATAGAGTACTGGCATGTACAAAGTACTAAACATTTCAATAAATAATATTTTAGCTAAGTGCTGAAGCTACAAAAATCAATAAAAACCAGAACTACCTTCAAATGAAAATTTTTCTACTGGGTGATATAGACATAAATAGATGTTTATACAAATGCAGCTAGACCCAGGACCTTGGGGGATCGTGTTAGTCTCTGTGCATTGCTATAAAGGAATAGGTAATTTATATAAGACTAGGTAACTTATAAAGAAAAATAAAGATCTATTTTGGCTCATGGTACTACAAGCCATACAGGAAGCATGACATCAGCATGTGCTTCTGGTGAAGGCTTGGAAACTTACAGTTATGGTGGAAGGTGAAGAATGTCACATGGCGAGAGACGGAGCAAGAGAGATGCCAGGGTCTTTTACACAACCCGATTTCATGTAAATTCACAGAGTGACTACTCACTCATTACCATAGGGAAGACACCAGGCCATTCATGAGGGATCCAACTCCACGACCTAAACATCTCCCACCAGGTAAACTTCCAACATTGGAGGTCACGTTTCAACATAAGATTTGGAGGGGACATAACATCGAAACCTTATCAGGTACCAAATTTGGCACCTATTTCATGTGGCCGAGACAAAGACATAGAGAAGTCCAGTAAGACTTCCTGAAGAACGTAATTTCTGATATTAATTAGAAAGACTAAATCAGAATTTGCTAGAAGGATGGGAGATAGAAGAGGGTATGTGGTTGCACATAATTATACTCCTGGTATATATCTGTTAAGTGCACAAGGCAATAGTAAGAGAGAAGTCTTGAGGCCTAGAAGGGAAATCATGGTATTAGATCATATATCCCATAGGGAGTGTATTAGGAGGAAAAGTCAATAGGTCAGCATCTCATTTGAAAATTCTGAACAAAGAGAAGACAAGAAAAATAATAATTAGATAGTTACAGATGCCAAGCCAGTGGGAAAAAAGGCCCAAGTCAATACAAAGACAATAGAAATGAAGAGAACAAAGACTAGAGAATTACATTTTATTTATTTATTTATTTATTTTTGAGATGGAGTCTTCCTCTGTTGCCAGGCTGGAGTGCAATGGTGCAATCTTGGCTCACTGCAACCTTCGCCTCCTGGGTTCAAGTGATTCTCCTGCCTTAGGCTGCTGAGCAGCTGGGACTACAGGTGCAGATCACCACGCCCAGCTAATTTTTGTATTTTTAGTAGAGATGGGGTTTCACCATGTTGGCCAGGATGGTCTCGATCTCTTGAACTCGTGATCCACCCACCTCAACCTCCCAAAGTGCTGGGATTACAGGCATGAACCACTGCACTCGGCCTAGAGAATTATTTAATGGCACAATTTGACAGAACTTCGTGATTTCTTGCATATGGGAAATGAGGAAGAAAATTAGCCAAATAGTGTTACCAGGTAGAAGTACTGGGTAAGTATTGGTGGAGGAACCAGGTTACCAGCTAGAAGTATTAGGTGAGCATTGGTGGAGGAATCAGGAAAAGAGTGCTAAATTTAGGACACTTCAGACCTACTTGGTAGAAATAAATATTCAGCATGCTCTTGAATGTATGAGTCATAAACTTAGGGGAAAAGCTGAGTTAGAGATATAGATCTATGACTTACCAATATATAAAAAAATGAATGAGATTACTCTAGGAAAACCTATATAATGAGTAGATCAGTGGACTGAGGGAGAAATAAATATTATCATTAAAGTTATGAATAGCATAATAGAATTTTACCAAGGAAAGAAAGAAGAGTTGGAAGGCACAAAGACAATTCAACAAGTACAATATCAAAAGACCTTAGAAGAGAATATTTGAAGAAAAAAGAGTAATCAGTAGTTAAAAGAAGCAGGAAGATTCATTAAGGTAAGATTTATATGGTATTTCTAGGATTAGAAATTAGAAAACTCTGTTAGAACCCTATTCAGGTTAGAGGCCATGAATGTATAGAATGAAGGTACAGAAGTCCATGAATGTATAGCAGTCCCTATCTGGCTGTGTGATTTCTCTAGCAGCCCTTAGCCAGCTTGGTTGCAGTTTGGCCAGGAGGATGAATGAGAAGAAGAAGGATGAAGAGGAGGAGGAGGAAGAGGGTGAGGAGAAGGGAGATAGAGTAGGCATAAAAAGTAATAAATAAAATGAAACTATGTAGGTATGCTTATAGACTTATAGATTGGTTTATGGTTCATAAAATCAGCTTTGAGGCCAAGGCTGAACATGGAAAGAATAGAGGCTAAAATAAAATAGAAGGATCATAAGGATTACAGAGGGCTCACAGAGGAGGATAAAATGGAGAGATGAGAGAACTGAAGGTCCTGATGTGGTCAAAGCTTTGGTAAAGGAAATTAGATGGAATTTGGGAGAGCAGGGAAGACAAATGAATAGTAGTCAGGGGTTTTCAGATTTTGAGTTAGAACAGCTCCCTAGATGATGATGACCACTGTTTGGATGATTGAGGGAGAGGGCAGATATGGCCACTAAATTTAAATGGGTTCAGAAATATATGCTTTAGTTCATTTTGCTGCTATAACCATACACTGGGTGGCTTATAAACAACCGGCATTTATTTCTCACAGTTGCAGAGGCTGAAAAGTCAAGATCAAGGTGTTTTCAGATTTAAAATCTGGTGAGGGTCCAGCTTCAAAGGAAATCATCTCCCATAACCTCACATAGAGGAAGGCTGAGAAAACTCTCTAGTGTCACTTTTATAAGAACACTAATCCCATTCATGAGGGATTTACTCTTGTGACCTGACCACCCCTAAAGTTCCCACCTCCAAATACCATCACATTAAGGATTAGGATTTCAATGTATGAATTTTGGGGGGGACAGAAAAATTCAGTCTATAGCAGTGAGATTATCAAATTATATATACATGGAAAAATAAATCTGTAGGAGAGAGAGTACAAATGGCCTATTAGGTTGTGAGCTGGCCCCAAAGTCTTCAATGAATAAAAATAAGATAATAGAAGTTTATTGGTTATCAGCAGTGAGAAAGGATATGTCTGGAGAGTCTAAACCTCAAAAAAAATGTCTTATATACTATATGTTGAAAAAATTGTAAGAAAAATGTTTTATGCACAAGTCATTAGGAAAAAAGATGGAATAGGATAAAGATTTTTTTAGTGTCAGACTGAATTCATATGAGATATTACGAACCTGATTCTGCAAGTGATATTACTATATTTAAAAAATTACTTCTTGCTGTGAGAGGAAAAAAATCCCTTTCTGCTACTTGTTAACAACCTAGGTCAAAGACTTCACAGACAAAGAAAATAAAACAAATTAAAATCATTTTTTAGATTATCCAGTAACCATTCATTTAACCAAATATTCATGAACCAGCTACTATGTGTAAGGAAAGTATGTCCTTGATGCCATGCAATTTGAAATTCGACATTCAGAAAGTCGAGATTGATTTAATTCATAGTTTTTCTCATCTAAATTACTAAATGACCTTGGACCTTTTTCAGATGTGAAATGCAAGCACATCAAATATAGTTTTTTGGTCTAAGAGCCAGGAGAAGTTCCTGAAAAAGGGTGAGAGGCCTCAGGGCTCCACATTCTTGCCACAGACTTTTACAGTCCTAGCTCCAGGGGGAACCTCTTGACCCTTGCAGGTTTTGTGACTAACAAAATGGTCGCTGCCTGCAGATTGCACAGAGGCATTGCTCCGGAGAAGGGACTCGCACAGAGACCCACAGGATTCAGAGCCCTGCGCGCCTGCTGCATGGTGCCATTCTGAGAGCTCAGGCTCCAGAGGACTGCTTCCTGCTCTGGGGCTGAAGCTGCTGCTGCTACCCCCAGGCCAAGGTGGGAGAGCGGACGCCAGGCTCTTTCATGTGCTCCAAGGACAAATCTCACCGCTGCTGCTGCGGGCTGCTGTGAAACTAAGGCACAAGCACTCCCCACAGCTGCCTGCCCATGCTACTCCCACGGAGAGTAGTCCCACCGCTGCCCCCAACCCCACATAGCAGGCCTGGTGCTGGAGCGGGCAGTTATCTAGGAATTCAGCTCCCAAAGGTCGGCATCCTGCTTGAGGGCTGCAACTGTCACTGCCACCACCAGACCAAAGAGGGAGAGAGGAAGCTGGGCAATTCATGCACACTGAGGACAAGTTTCATCACCTCTCCTGCAGGCTGCTGTGGGACTGCGGGGCCGGGAAATCACGCTCTCTGAGGCTGCCCGCCTATGCTGCTCCCACTGAGAGGGGCCCCACCCACCTGGGTGACAGGCCTGCAGATAGTGGCCTTCTGGGAACTAGACCCCAAAGGACTGTGTCCTTCCCTGGGGCTGATGGTGCCACTGCAGCTACTGGGCCAGTAATGGAGGGGGGACGCTGGGCACATCCATGCACCCCGAGGACAAATGCCAGCACCACTTCTGTGGGCTGCTGTGGGACTGAGGCACAAGCAAACCATGCCTCCTAGAGCAGTCTACCTATGGTGCTGCCAGTGAGAGTGGCCCTGCCCTCCCTGATGGCAAGCCTGCAGCACAGCTGCTGTGCCGCTCACCTGGGCATTAGGTTAGTAGCCTGGGGACCACCTGCTTCTACTTCTTACAACCAGAGCCTGCATGGACTACCAAAGAGCTTGAGGACAAGTCCACCAGCCCAATCTCATCCTCCCAGTACTTGATCATGCCAGCCAGGGACCGGGGATTACCTAGCCCAGTCTACACTGTTGGCATTTGAACACCTCTGTTGGGGTCTGAGATCAGTCTGAACCAACTTGCTAATACTACCACAGCTGGCACTCACATGCATCCCTGTGGGTCAGAGGACTGGCCTGTCCAACCCTGTGGAGCCACCACCAACACCAGCATAAATCAGTTCAGTTCCAGTATGTCCCACCACTTCTACTGCCATCACCTACATCACGCCCAACACCAAGGGACATGAGAACTTGCCCATATGCTCATCTCACTGCTGCTACTACCATCATCCAAGGAAGTCACCTGGAGGCCCAAGAATTGGCCCACCTGTACCTGTTAACACGGAAGCCAGCACATACTGCTCTGGGGCTCAAGGATAGGCATGCTCAGTCCAGTGCTGCTACCACTGAGGCCTGAAGATGGGTCCATCTGGCATCTCAGTCCCCAGCAAAACTTCCCCACAGCCTTCTCTAATAACTATACCCTAAGCCTCTGAGGAAATCACAGATTCCACTAATACTGTTTCCAGCCAAATAAATGGTACAGATTTTATACTACTGCATGCACCTAAAATAAAAGCCAAAGTGTCCTACCCACTCAACAATATCTATACATCTTTAGGGAAAAATCCTCCCTAATGCAAGAAAATTTTAAAAACTGAAAGAAGGGACTGGTACACTAAATGCATAGATATAAATGTAAGGATACAGAATACACAAAAAGCCAAGAAATAGAATACCTCCAATGAACACCAGATAATTCTGTAGCAACGTATCTTCAATCAAAAAGAAATTCACAAAATTCACAGAACTTAAAATGTTGATTTTTAAAAAGCTAAACAAGATACAACAGATTTCTAAAAACCAATACAAAGAAAACAGAAAAACAATTCAAGTTATAAATGATAAATTTACCAAAGATTTTATATCTTGCAACTTTACTGAAATACTAAGACCTCAAAAGCACAAATAACTATAACAAAAATAGACAAGTAAGACTATTAAACTAAAAAGTTTCTACACAGCAAAGGAAACAATCTACAGATGAAGAGTCGACCTATGGAATGGGAGAAAATATTTGCTACATCTTCATCCAACAAACTTCTCAACAATAAAAAACCAAATAATCCTGTTAGAAGTGGGCTATGAATATGAATAGATGTTGCTGAAAAGAAGACATACAAATAGCCAACATTTATGTGAAAAAATGCTTAGCATCAGTAATCATCGTAGAAATGCAAATCAAAACCACAGTGAGATATTCTGACTAGCCTGCTAGAATGGCTATAATCAAAACGACAAAACCAAACAAAACAAAGAAAAACAAATGCTTGTAAAGATGTGGAGAAAAGGAAACTTATACACTGTTGGTTGGAATATACATTAGTATAGCCACTATGGAAAATAGTATGGTGATTTATCAAAAAACTAAAAATGGAACTACACTACAAACCAGTAACCTCACTGCTGGGTATTTATCCAAAGAAAAAAACAAGTGTACAGGTGTATATCAAAGAGCTACCTGAATTCACATGTTCGACACAGCACTATTCACAACAGCCAAGATTTGGAATCAACCTAAATGTCCACTGATGGGTGAATGGATTAAAAAAAAATGTGATATACACCCAATAGAATACTATTTAACCATAAAAATAAGAAAATCTTATCATTTTAAACAACGTAGATGGAACTGGAAGTCATTATGGTTAGTGAAATAATCCAGGTACAGAATGACAAACATTTTCTCTGTCATATGCAGGAGATTAAAAAGTTGATCTCATGCAGATGGAGAATAGTATGACAGAAACCAGAGGCTGAGAAGGCTGCTAAGTAGGAGAGGGGGGCAGATAAAGTGAGGTTTGTTATTGGGTACAAACTTACAGTTCGTTAGGAAAAAGAAGCCCCAATATCCCACAGCAGAGAAGGGTAGCTACAGTTAGCAAAAATGTATTGTATGCTTTGAAGTAGCTAGGAGAGTTAATTTGTAATGTTAGGAACACAGAGAAATTATAACTACTAAACAATGACCCTGACTTGATCACTATACATTCTATGTGTGTAAAAAATACTCACATCTTACCTCTAAATAAATGAAATATTTTATAAAATATTATATAAATAAATAAATGAAATATTTTTAAAAATACAAAAAATTAATATTTTGTATTTTGATTGATATTTTGGATTTTGTAGATTCTGGCTGATATTTTGTATTTTGTAGCTTCTGGATATTAGCCAGAATCTACAAATAACTTAAATTTACAAGGAAAAAACAAACATCCCCATCAAAAAGTGGGCAAAGGAAATGAACAGACATTTCTCAAAAAAAATTCATGCAGCCAACAAACATAAAAAATAGCTCATCATCACTGACCATTAGAGAAATGCAAATCAAAACCACATTGAGATACCATCTCATGCCAGTTAGAGTGGCGATCATTAAAAACTCAGGAGACAACAGATGCTGGAGAGGATGTGGAGAGAGGATGCTTTTACACTGTTGGTGGGAGTATAAATTAGTTCAGTCATTGTAGAAGACAGTGTGGCAATTCCTCAAGGATCTAGAAATAGAAATACCATTATACTATTGACCCAGCAATCCCATTACTGGCTATATACTCAAAAGATTATAAATCATTTTATTGTAAAGACACATGCACACATATGTTTACTGTGGCACTGTTCACAATAGCAAAGACTTGGAACCAACCCAATTGCCCCTCAATGATACACTGGATAAAGAAAATGTGGCACATACACACCATGGAATACTATGCAGTCATGAAAAAGGATGAGTTCATGTCCTTTGCAGGGACATAGATAAAGCTGGAAACCATTATTCTCAGCAAACTGATACAAGAACAGAAAACCAAACACTGCATGTTCTCACTCATAAGTGAGTGTTGAACAATGAGAGCACATGGACACAGGAAGGGGAACATCGCACATCAGGGCCTGGTGGGGGGTGGGAGGCTAGGGGAGGGATAGCAGGGGGTGAGGGGTTAGGGGAGGGATAGTATTAGGAGTAATACCTAATGTAGGTGACAGGGTGATGGATGCAGCAAACCACTGTGGCACAGGTATACCTATGTAACAAGCCAGCACATTCTGCACATGTACCCCAAAACTTAAAGTATAATAAAAAAAATGAAGTCACATTAAATAAGATGGAGTAAAGAGAACCCTTTAAACCACATGCATGAATTCGAATCAACAAATGCCACCTCCTGCAAATAACCCTTGTTAAGCATGCAAGTGTTTGAGGTCTGTACTCTATTTATTAATAGAATAAAGATATATGCTCTAAAGAAAAAGAAAAAACAAAAAATTGATTTTTGCTTAGGCATAGAGGTCAATAGATTAACCCTAACAGAATTCTAGTATCATGGTATTTAAAAATATTGTTACATAAATTCTTATATTAAAAATATTTTCATCATTATTTCTTTACCAAATATAATTTGTAGTTTCAGGAAAATCATGTAATACATAGTTTCTATTTACCTGTTCTACCCATAAATTTTTCTTTTGATGAGTTATCTGAATAGCTTTCATTGAAGATATATATTCATCTTTATTTTCCATTAAAAGATTAATATGGCATGCTAATATATGTTCTATTTTAATGAATTAAATGAAACAAAAGTTGCTAGTATATTTTCATCTCTTGAAATACTTTGTGAATACTAATGAAACAATAGAATTGCTAGTTTTTAAATATATATCTTTGGCGAATAAATTAACATACACAGCAGTTTATTATTTGACTATTTTATTTCTATTCATAGCCAACAGTGCTACCAATACTATGTCAGTTTTAATGCCAATATCATGTCATTTCCAAAACTCCAAATTTGTTAGTAAAAATAAGGGAATAATTAAGAAATCCATAATTACTAGCTACTTTACTAGTAATTTACTAGTTACTTTCACTCAGGGCACTTGTAAATTAAAGACAGAATGCATATATGATGGAGGAACTTTACTTGTAAAATATTTGAGTGTCTGTCATAGGCTAGGCACTATTATTAGTCATTACAGATACAGGAGTGATCAGATAATGACCTGTCTTCATAAAGCTTACATTTACTTGAAGGAGAAAAAATAATAAATGTGTAGACACATATCTGTGCACTATATAGAATATAATAAAGAATAATATCATAAAACATGACAGGAGAAGCTGTTGGAAAAGCCTTTTCTAACAAGGTGACATTTGAATTAAGGCCTTAATGTTGGCATAGAATGAGCAATGTGAAGTTTTGCAGAGAAAGCAATACACCCAGAAGTACAACTCTCCTGAGGTGACAATGAATTTCATACACTAGAAAAACAAAAGAAGGCCAAGTTCAGTAACTTATGCCTTTAACTCCAACAAATTTGGAGGCTGGGATGGGAGGATCACTTGAGCCCAGGAGGTTGAGGCTGCAGTGAGCTGCGATTGCACCATTATACTCTAGGCTGAGCAACAAAGTGAAACCTTGTCAAGGAATAAAAAGAGAGAGAGAGAGAGAAGGAAAAGAAAGAAGAAAGAAAGAGAGAGAAAGAGAGTCAGTTTGTCTAGCCTAGAAAAAATCTGAGAAAATAAAAAAATTTGAAGCTGGAGAGAGAGAAAAGGGCAAGATAATGCCAGATCCTAGGTCATGTGAGGAGTGTTGATTTCATTATAGGTATACTGGAGAGCCTTTGTATTTTTATCAGGGATGGAAATTTTATGTGAATCAATTAGTCAGGTACTAGCCACACATTTCAGAGTATTTTTTCAAAGTCAAATATTGTTTTTAGGAGTTTGTATTTTAAGGTTTTTACAATCAAGAGCCATTTTATGACTAACCCATTCCAATTGACATAGCTTTAATTGGGCTCACCCAATAATGAAAAGAGAAAAGATTACATCAACTGAACCAGCTTTAATCCTTGTCCAGTTATTCAAGATTTAAATAAATAAGTCAAACTAGGAGCTTTAAAGTGATAGTTTCTGTAATTATTGTTAAAGTCTGCTGACACATGAAAACCTGGCATTGAATCATTTTAGAGTAATGGAAAGAACAGTGGCTATACAGGAATGAGACACAACTAGAATGGACTTCAGGCTCTCACTGTTATTGAATTTATGGTTTTAGGAAATTGCTTACTGGTCTGAGTATTTGCTTTTTTATGCAGATAATAATCTTTATATCCTATTGTTGTAAAGATTTTTTAAAATTGTATATAAAGCACCAAATGTATTTATATAATACCAGACCCATGTCACCCTAAATAACAAACAGAGAAAGGCTCTCTAAAAAATAATATTTATTAGTGAATAAGGTATGGCAAGTGGAATATGCATGTCTAGTAAAGTATGCGTGTATTCAGGGAGGTAGAGGAAGACGAAGGACTTTTTTGTGCACTCATGTTATATAAAGGCTAAGCCTCTGCTCCAGGCTAGGGGAGGACTAACATTCCAGTCCGTATATTTTCTCCTTCTAAAACCTGACCTCATTCTTTAAAGTTTTTACATGGCAAACATTACATCTGCTCGCATTTCATTGGCTGAAGCTCATGACATGTCCAAACACAAGTCAGTAGGGTCAGGACATTAACCTCCCACAGAGAAGAAGGATATTTGAAATCTACTGTAATCAACCTGTTTAGTCACAAGTATTTATTTTCCTCCCTTCTGCATTTAACATATATCCACGCCCTCCCCAAAGAGGAATTTCCAAAGACACATTCAGTCACATCAAGCTTTTCTTCTGGGATTTCATGAAAGACATCTTCTATAACAGGTATCAGAATCAAGGATTCCATGACCCAAAAGGGAGGAATGGGAGGAGGCAAAATGATTCCACTTAATGATGGAACAGAGAGAGGGTAACTATATAAAATCCTCCCTTTCATAGAGAAAGAATGGAAAGTGCATAGCAGTCACCAATCCACAGCCATTCAAAATATCCCTCTGGGAAAACTTGTATGGGCCCCTACCTTGGAACGGTACAGTATTTCTAAAGAGACCCTGTTTTTCTTGACTGTGGATCTCCACATTCCTCGATTTTACCCCATAGGAGTTTTTAATATTATTTTCCTTGGCTGCACCATAAGGTTTTTTACAGATTTAGCAGTTGTCTAATGCTACTTCTTGTCTGAAGAACTCTGAATACTAAATGTCATTTTATATCTAAAACAGTCACAGTCTTTCATCGTTGTGTTTTATTTTACCTATTTGATTCCAGTCAGTTTTGCATTCCAATAGCCAATCTATAGTCTCTTTGGGACTACCTCTTTCTAAAGATAATTACATGTGTTTGAACATTTCATGCTTCTGGGTGACCACATTCTTTGTCTTTTTGTGCTCAATTATTCCAACTAAAAGGATTTCCTGGGGAACTACCTTAATTCAATCAGAGGCTTTGACAAAGGCTGTGCAGATTTCATCCTTGATTTGGTCTTTGCTCAAAGACTGAACATAAACCAGGCTTAATTGCTCAGGAGATGAATATTTGCATCTTTCAACAATGCAAATCTTCAAATACCTAGATTCTTTTCTCTTCCTTTTACTCCTTCAGAAAAAATGGTGGATTCCTTCTGAAAATACCTCTGTCTTGCCATGCTTTGCTGAATGCAGCAAATGGCAACCAAGGCACATTAGCAACATTGAATTTTTCAAATCCCTTTCCTAAAACCACACATTTATTACATACATTATTTGCCATTCAAGTTGTTTCTCTATTGCATATTATGAATTGCCATTGCCTGTTATGAGTTATCATTTTTTCAGACTGCTGTCTCAGTTTTCCCAGTACATGCTCTGGACTCAAAGCCCAATTCACATATTTTAGAGTTTTTGTTATGATAGTGCCCTACTTTTAGGTATCAATTTTTGTATTTGTCAGTTTCCCAGAGAGAACAACAAAGCCCCAAATCTAACTGGCTTGTCACTCAAACATTTTTTTTTTTCATTCACATTAATTATGCTGACTGCTTTCCTTTGGTTGTTATCTGCCCAGCTCTGCTCTTGGACCTGGGAAGTAGAAGCCCCTATATGCAGGACATACCAGCCCTCTTTCCGGAAGGAAAGATTGAGAGAGTTAGTAGTAACTTTAATATTTAAGCTTCTGCTGGAAAGCAGCTTAAGTCATCTCTGCTCACATACATTGGCCTAAGAATATAAAGTGGTGAATCCAAATTCAAGGGCCTGAGCAGGTATTCTCCCACAGAAAGAGTAGAAATGAATTTTTACATGCTATATGCAATCTGATACAAAAACTAAGTTGATCTCCATTTCATATCATCTCTAAAAAATAAAAATTGTTTTTATTATGGGCAGAGATGCTTTTTCAGAGATTAATCAATGTCACATACAGTTGAAACAAGCTAAAGTCAGAAGAACTAGTATTTACTATCTTTTCTAAATTCTAGAATTATTTTTGAAATTTATAGTTATTATTTCACTGATGAGTTAGGCATTATTATATCTACTGTACAAATGCAGAGAAATAGGCTCTGAGTGATTTAATGACTTAACCTCCATGGTATACCTAGCTAGAAAAGGACAGACTAGACGGAGGGGCGTCTGACAACAGAAACCATGTTTTTCACCACCATGCAACTATGCCTGTCAGGGTCACACACACCCAAAATGAGTTTCAGTTGGAAAACCACTGAAAAAAATAACTACAATATATTTTTTTTTATAAAACAGGCCATAAAAACTAATATTGTAATCTTAAGATATGTCTATAAATCATGAATTGAAAAGGAAAAAATGGTTGGAGTATTTTGGTCTAGATGAACAGGCTTACACATCTGCAAAGCTCCTACCAGTTGGAAAACAGCACATGTATAGTAAATAGCTATAGCTATAAACCCAAACCATCCACAGTTTGCAAAATGGTATTTAGACCAAGAAAGAAAAAATAAGAAAAGAAAGACATTGAATCACAGCAATATTATTCAATAAAATTGCCAGATTAATATTTCCTTTTGGTCACTCTTGCCTGAAATATTTGTTTCTACATTTAGTATTTGTATTTTTGATAAAAAGTAATAAAGTAAAAGAGCTACTTTATTAATTAATTGTTTAATAAAGTAGTCCCTTTAAAGAGACAGCATAATCTGTTTTGATTCTTTTATTCCTGGGTAAAATCTTGGATACATGTCATTTTCACTGCTCTCAATTTCTATTCGTATATTTCGGTCTATTCTAAGCGAAAGCAAGCACTTAAATGCACTATCAAATTGATGATAGACCCTCAGGAAAAGTGGTCTCATTTACATGCAGCTTATAGTGCTTTTTGTAAGAACATGTTTGACTTTGCACTTTTCCTTGGTAGCAAATGGGAACAGAATAAATGTAGTGTGCAGAATTCAGTTGACAGCTTAAAAACCTTAATAGCATTTGGGTCCTTTTTATGCTATATATTCCTAACAATGCAAATTTTCAGTGAAATAAAATCTCTGGTATTTTAAAGAAGGATATTTGCATGATTTCAGATTTTAGAAAAAAAAGCATTCCTGTGACATATCCAGAATATAGCAAAGATATTTTTAAAATAAAAGATTTACATATTTAGTTCTCATCCGATTAAATTCAGGTAAAAATTGATTATTTCAAAATGTACATGTGAAAAGTAAAAAGAATAGTTTTTTAAATAAAGAATCTCTGACCTATTGGATGGAAAATTACTTAGGGATTTAATAAGAAAATAAAACATAATGATATTTTCTTGGTTAAAAATAGACATATAAAATATTGTATATATAAATAATTAAAGCTAAAATGAATGTCTATTTTAAAATGCAGAAAACAATTACAAATGAACTTTAGCTTTCTGTTGTGAAATACTTACAATAATAAGTTCAAGCTCACTATAAATTCCAGTTCTTATCTACAGGATATGATCTAAAGACACTGACATGAAATCATATAAACAATGATATGTAAGTGTCTCCTCATGAGCTTAATTGAAGACAGGCATCACTATACAGCAGACATTTTGACTTGCCTGTGACTGCACATGAAATCTTGGCTTGGAGTACCTGAAAATCACCACTTGATGAACTCAAACTCGGTGCCCTTATCAATCTCAGAGTTTATATGAGAATGTCTTTGAGCAGTGGTTTTTGGATCCCTAAAAGTTGACCGCAATCAATAAATATGTTATTCTTGGCTTCCTCTGGAGGATGTCTCTTAATTTTAAAGAAAAATGACTGATATTTTTTAGGCGAGCACTAGTAATCACAAAAGCAACTTTAGTTTTGAAGCCACCTTAATTCCTTTGTGGATTGGGAGTGGAGAATTAGAGATATCAGTGGTTTGTTTATAAATAATAAAATAGTCTTTACTTTTGGAGAGCAGATAGAATTTCATCAATTCTAATATCTTTCATCAACTCTCTTTTACTCTCAAAAGTTGCTGGTTACACACCTGATTTTGGACACCTTATTGCAGGGATTGGCATATATTATTTTCTCAACCATATTATTCTCCCTCAAATTTATTTCAATCTTATCAGCACAGTCAAATTCTGGTTCTCTGACTGTGTGCATTCATAATGATTCCACTGTTGGTACATTTGACCCTGTAAATGTGAGTGAGGTATGGAAGCATTTTGAACCATTTCAAATACTTGCCATAATAGGTCCCCAGAGTTGGCAATTTGGGGTTATAAAAAACAAATAATTATGGCATTAAATATGACATGGATATTACTGTGAGTTCACATGCAGTTGTAATTATACAGACAGAGAGATTCTATGCACCTCTTACTCAGTTTCCCTCACTAATAACAGCTTGCAAAATTATAATACAATATCATAACCAGAATATCAACATTTCTATCACCTACCAATGTTTTTTTTTATTTCTCCAATTTTACTTGTATTTGTTTGTCTATTTCATTCTGTGAGTAATTTTATCACATATGTGAGTCCATGGATCTACCATCACAGTCAAAATACAGAATTGCTCCATTGCCACAAGGATTCCTCTTGTTTCTCTTTGAAAATCAATCATCTTGCCCCCATCCACCCCCTCCCTTAACCCTTGGCAACCATTATCTATTCTCCATTGCTATAATTTTGTAATTTCAAAACTATGATATAAATGGAACCAGCAAATAGGAACAGTTTTATTTCTTTCTAATCTGAATGCCTTTTATTTCTTGTCCTTGCCTTGTTTCAATGGCTAGAACTTCAATACTATTTTTAATAAAATTAGTGAAAGAAGACATTCTTTCCTTGTTCTGATCATAAAGAAAAAGCATTCAATGTTTTAAATCTTTTACTATATTAGTAAGGGTTCTAAAGAGAAACAGAACCAATAGAATATAGATATATATATGTATATCCTCTGGGTACTAATATATATTATTATATTAAATGTGTATGTATTATTTTTATATTAGGTAAATAATTTGTATTATGTATTCAATAACATATATTTATTTATATATTTAATACTTTATATATTATATATTATTTATGTATTTTTATAATACATAAGATATAATGAGATTTATTACAAGAAATTGGCTCATGTAAGTATGCAGGCTGAGAAGTCCTGTAATTTGCTGTCTGCAGACCAGAGACCCAGAATGGCCAGTGGTGTAGTTTGAAGGCCTGAGAGGCAGAGAACTAACAGTGTAGATTACAGCCTGAGTCTAAAAATCTGAGAACCAAGGGTGCCAAGAGCAGGAGAAAATCAATGTCCCAGCTCAAACAGTTGGACAGAGGGAGAGTGAACCCAATCTTCCTCTACCTTTTTGTTCTATTTGGACCCTCAATAAATTGGATAATTTGCATTCATATTGAGGAGGACTATATGCTTTACTCAATTTACAAATTCAAATGCTAATCACTGTCTTCCATAATCACTATCACAGACATACCCAGAACTAATGTTTAACCAAATATCTGGCATCCTGTGGCCAAGTAAAATTGATGCAAAATTAATTGTCATAATTACCATCAGTCCTCATGTTTTTTGTGGGTTTTTCATATATATCCTTTATCAGGCTAAGCAAGTTTTCTTCCATTGCTAGTTTTTCTTAGTAATTTTATCAAGAAAACAGTGTTGAATGTGTCAAATGACTTTTCTGCATCTTTTGGGATGATCATGTGGTTTCGACTTCTATTGTATTGATATTACTTGTACATTAATTGGCTTTTAAATGTTCCACAAACCTTGTATTTCAGGGATTATTCCAACTTGGTCATGAGATAATCTTTCTTATATGCTAAAACTGGTTTTCTAACATTTTGTTGAAATTTGTGCATCTAATTTACTTAAAGCTATTAGTCTTCAGATTTCTTTTTCTGTATTATCTTTGTTTTGGTATCAAGGCAACTATAGTCTCATAAAATGAATTAGAAAGTGTTCACTCCTCTTCTGTTTTCTATAACACATTGTATAAAATTGGTGTTAATTCCTCTTCAGAGCTTCACAAAATTCACTAGGAAAACCATCTATGCCTCAAGATTCATTTTGGGAGAAATTTTATATTATAAACTCAAATGCATTGTTGTAAGATTATTCAGGTCATTAATTTTACCCTGAGAAAGTACAGTCTGTGGTTTTCAGGCAGTTGGTCTATTTCTTTTATTTCTTTTAACTTGAACTTTGCAACGTAAAGTTGTTTGCTGTTTTCCACTATTATCTTTTTATGGGTATAGGATCTATAGTGATAGCTCCTGTTTCATTCATTATGCATGATTTGTGTCTGCTCTCTATCTTGTCAGTCATGATAAAAGTTTATTAATTTTACTAATTTTTAAATAAGAACTAGCTTTTAATTTCATTGATTTTTTATAACTACTTCTGCTTATTTTTGATTAAGGTTAACATGATAAAACATTTTCCATCCTTCTCATTTTATACCACCTATGTCTTTGTGTTCAAAGTGAGTTTCTTGTAGACATCTAAAGTTGGGTCATGGTTTTTTTATACTTTGTGCCAATAATTTTTAACTGGTGCACTAGTAATTCATATTTAAAGTAATTATTGAAATGTTAGGGTTCAAGGCTGCTGTTTTATTTATTTTCACTTTATTTTCTCTGTTTCCTATTCCTCTGTGTCTCTTTTCTTATATATGTGTGGGTTATCCATTTTTTTTTATAGGATGTCATTTTTTTGCATGGTGTTTAGTATATCATTTTGCAAATTTTTAATAGTGATGGCTCTATGTAGTATAAAATATGTATCTTATCACAACTTACTTGCATTAATGTTTTATCACTTTGAGTCAGTGTTAAAATTTTATTGCCACTTAGGTTCCTTTAGCCTCCTCCACTGAAATACAATTGTTTCCAATATTTCTATCAACAGGCATTGAGTACCACAGCAGAAAACATTTTAATTTTTGCTTTAACCATCAAATATGATTTTAGAAACTCATGAGAGAAAGAGGTACCTAATTTGCGTATCCCTATTATTACTTATTCTGTTCTTCTTTTCATTCTATAGTTCCAAGCATTCTTCTGCTATCGCTTCTTTTCTGTGTAAAGAGCTTCCTCTAGCAATTCTTCAAAGGTAGGTCTGCTGGTGACAAATTCTCTTGGCTCTTATTTGTCTGAGAATTTCTTTATTTCCTTTATATGGCTAAAGGAAAAATTTTTTAGACATAGAATTTGTGGTTGACAATTTTATTTTCTATCACCACTTGAAAAATATTATGCCAATTTATCTGGCCTCCAAGGTTTCAGATGAGAAATACATTGTCATTGGAATTGGTGTTCCCTTATAGGTTATACATTATTTCTTTCCGGTAGCTTTTAAGACTTTTCCTTTTATTTTAGTTTCCAAAGGTTTAGTTATAATATGTCTTGACAGGGATTTATTTGTCATTATCCTATTCAAATTTCACTCAACTTCTTGAATTTTCAGAATTGCCATTCACACAACGTATAGAGATTTCAGGTATTATTTTTTATTATTCTATTAGTCCCACATATTTCTCCTCTACTTCTGAGACTTGAATTATGTAAATACTAGATTTTTGCCGTTGTATTTGTCTCACAGTTCCTGATATGCTGTTCATTTTATTTTTAGCTTATTTGCTTTTTGTTGTTCAAATTGAGTAAATAATATTTTTTTACAAGTGCATTGATTCTATCTTTTGTCTTCTTTACTCTAAAATTGAGTCTGTTAGCAACTTTAAAAGAATTGTTCTTGTATTTTTCAGTCATATATTTTCTACCTGGTTCTTTTTTTTATATAATTTACATTTCTTTGATGGGTTTTCTGTTTTTCATTTGCTGTGAAGGATTTGATAATAATGTTGAAGTTGCTCTGACATTTTTATCAGACAGTGCCAGGATCTGATTCATGTCAGTCAATTGTCTTTTATCATTCAAGCTGTGACCTCACTGATTCATGGAATGACCTGTGTTTTTCAGTCGTATCCTTGACATTTTGGATATTATGTTAGGAGATGCTTGATCCCGTTTTCATCTTCTGTGTTAGCAGGCAGTCACCCTCTTTAGGTTTAATGTGTAGTAACTAGCCTACTTTTGTGGGCCATGTCCCAATGACAATTTAGGTTTTTGAGTCCTTGTAGTTATTCTGGTCTAAATCATTCTTCTGGTTTATGTGAACTGTTGCTGGATCACTGGTGGTGCTGTTTCTGGGAGCAGAATGTGCTTCTCTAGGCTGCCCAGTGATAGTTAAGATAAGGGGTATCCAGACACACAGGACTGAGAATGTTTCTTCTGGCCTGTTCTCTGGTCACTCAGTGCTATTGGATTTTTCACTCTGTCTGCCGGTTTTATCCAGGGAGGCAAGCATCCACCTGAGCCATCTTCTGTCACTGGTTGGAGAACCAGCAGGGGTAGGGTATGCACATTACACTGTCACTGGGGAGAGCCTTGGAAAAACCCAGGCCTAGATTACCTTCTGTTGCTGGGTGGAAGCCTGAGAGATAATAGGTCTGTTGGTACCACCAGTGTGGATGGAGCGATCTCTGTATTGCCTGTGGCTGTGGAGTATCTGATGGACAGCCAGATCGCAATCCACTCCTGGTACTATATCAGACAAATTGGGCTGCTGCCACCACTGGGCAAGGGTCCTTCCACCGAGTCTCTGCCAGATTTTCCCATTCCCAAAACTAGTGTCTGTGCCTGCCCCCCCGCCCCACACACACCCATTCCTTTTGATGGTTCCACATTGTAGCTCTCTCCGGCACCTTGTCTGAGATTTATGGCAGATAAAAGGAAAACACAGAGAAGTCACCACTAAGTCTTTCTTCAAGTCCTTTTGACACTTTTACTATCAACCTTTCAGCATCCTTTTATGATCATTATTGAAATATTTCCATAGTTTTGTTAAACAAAAACTATAGGAGGCCATTGTTTTGGACTGAGTTCCTGCACTAGATTTCAGCATACCAGACTAAACCAAAATGGGGTCACTCATGCTAAATCCAGTTAGTCAAGCTGAAATGTTTAAGGAAATTAATAGATCCAAAACAGAAGTTTTTTTCTGAAAACAGGAAAGTCCAGTCTGCCTGAGTGAGTGTAATATGAAAGTCCTCTCTGCTTTAACCCTTACTAAAAAGTAACTTGAAGTAATTAAATAGTAGCCAATCAGTTTTATTTTTTCTGTTGTTCTGGGTTTTTATTTTATTGTCATTCCTATCTTAGAAAACCCACTGTTTTCTATTGCCCAGTGGGTGCTCTTGTTCTATTTTGTAGAATGGAGTCTGTCTGGTTTACGAATTACAAACAAAAGCCAATTAGTTATATAACTAAATTTGTTGTAGCTTTGTCTTTTGACAGTAGTGAATTGTATTTAGAAATAGAAGAATAGAAAAATGAGTCCATATCATTCCATTGCAGGAGGTTCTACTTTTCAGCTAAAGATGGGAGGTCTTTATCATATGGGCATGAAAATTTAGGCTCACAGACAATTTGAAGGCTGAATAAGGCAGGGTTTTATTGGGTGAAGAGGGAAAATAACAGAAACTGGAAACTTCTGCAAAGCCAGGGTTCCTGCTGGTGAGCTTTCCACCTTGCAGTTTGAATCTCAGTTTCCACCCAGGGAAAGGAGAGGCCAGGCTCCTCGCTGCTGCAAATGCACAAACTTTTGTGGCTCCACTCCAGTGTGCATTCCTCCCAGTGTGCAGGCCAGCTCGAGTTTTGCCAGGGAGCCCTTCCTACTTGTCTGTCTCAATTTTGTCCTAGATTTGTTTCTTACTGAACTTGGTACTCAGGATTATTTCCACAGCCTTGGAGGTGATTGACAGTCAGAATGGTAGAGGCTACTTTTTTCCTTCCACTAATGTGGTATTAAGATCTCTGCTTAGATTTTAGCCAGTTGGGGGACCAGTTAGTTGGTATAGATCTGGTGATAAGAGAGTAAAAGCAAGGGAAACCAGTGAGAACACCCCGCTGGACAATGTAGTCTAACAAACACTTTCATTTTATGGTTAAGGAAAATGAGATACTCCTAAGAAGAGGTTCACTGACTTACTCCAAGACACAGTACTAAAACTGTAATTCAAGCCTTATTGAATTTATTACTAGTAATAAATTTATTACTTTATTTTCTTTTTTCCATCAAAGAGTACAGTCTCTTTGAGTACTTTCCAAGATGATTACATCTGGTTAATATTAAAATATATATCAATAAACATTCATTTATGCAACAGATATTTATTAAATGTCTACTGTATTTCATGGGCATTTCTCAATACTGAGAATACAACAATGAGCAAAAAACATGAAAATTCTTCTCTTTGTATAACTTACATTCAAGTAGGAGATGACAAAAACTAAAATGTAAATGGTGAAATAAAACATATGTAGTCTGATAAGTAGTTTGAAAACATAAATCAGGGAAGAGGGAGGGTCAAAGAGTTCCTGAGGGTATTGCAATTTTGTACTGGGAAATCAAGAAGAAAACCTTACTGAGGAGACATTTGAACAGAGGAATAAGTCAGAAAGGTATCTTTAGAAGCTATTTGGGAGGATTTTCAATTGGTTTTTGACCGCCAGGCTATTTTAAGGACTGTTGCAAATTAACCATGATCAAAATACCTGAGCTCAGTTACTAAGAACACTTTTCCATCAGGAGGTATAGTTCTCCAAAATACAAACCACCGTGGCTAGAGGCAAAACCAGAGTCTAAGTGACATCTATTAAATTGTTTTACGACCATTAACCATTTGAATATTAGGTACTCCATGTTTGGCTTTATCCTAATGCTATTGAGATTTCAGTGTTAAAATGAAAGCAAGCAGCAACTACAATAAACCTAAGTAAATAAAAATCATACCTAAGAGCAGAATCTGAAAACTACAGCTCACATCTAGGCCTCCCTCTTTTAAGTGTTGTCTGTGGCTACTTTCATGTCATAACAGCAGAGCTGAGTAGTTGGCAGAGAAAGCTTATGGTCCACAAAGCCAAAAATGTTAACTATCCAAACCTTTACAGAAAACATCTTCCAGCCCCCTGCCCTACAGGCCAGAAAACTTTAATTCATTTAATTTATTACTCATTAGGTCAATAAACATCTTCAATTTTACAACAAATCTATTTAATAATAATTCATTTGGCAGATAATTTTATGTATGTTTCCATAAGTAACAAAGATTATCAATGGCTTAGGTATAATCATCTATAATAATAAAAATTTAATTAAAAAAATCTATTTTGGAAGGCATAATTCAACAAGTAATATAATTCTAGACAAAATTTGCTCACTGAATCAAATATGCATAAGCAAGATTCTTTATTCTGGTTTTAGCTCAGTATGATACTGTAAAAGATGAAATGTACAACACACATGGCAACAGATACATCAAGGGAAGGGGAAGGGGATAGGAACTTTATGCTGGGCAGGGGAAAGGGGACAGAAATTTTAGGCTGGGCAGGGTGGGCAAACGTACATATTGAGTAAGTATAGGAACAGTGATGAGTATTTATGAAAGAAGAAGTAAGTGCATGCACAGTTTAGCTTGAAGCCCCTTCATGTATCCCATTTAAAAAGCGGCAGCATTAACATAATCTGAGGCTGAAATTTTCAGCTCTCTGATGTCAAAGGATAAAGCAGAGAACACAAAAGCCCTTACTGTGCTTCCTGTGTAGACTGGCCAGAATCACTCCATGGTTGGTGGGCGTTTCTCATGAAGAAATGCTGGGTTGTGGTTTGTTGAAATCAGGTGGTTGGTTGATATCAGGTGTGGAATGTTTTGAAAGGGTTCTGTTTGGCTTTTAAGAAAGGAAGTCTAAGGGCACTTAGTGAGGGGAGAGGGTGTTACAGGCATGTCTGACCTCCCCTGCTGTTATGGCCAATAACTTAGTTTTCAAGGTTACTCTAGGGTCCCCTTAGCCAAGAGGGGATCCATTAAGTCCGTTGCAGGGTATAGAATTCATTTTTATTTCTTACTAACTATACAATTATCCATTTATTCCAAATGTATCAATTCTCATTCCTATCAGAATAAGCTGATTCCTGCGGACAGCCTGGTTGTATTGTTTCTATTTCATGACTTCATCTGGATCACCCTCCTTCACTTCCACGTCTTTATTGGTAAGAGCCAGAGCTCAGGAGTTTCATCTTCTACCCAGTTTTAACATCCTCCCTGGCAGAAGTGAAGACATACCCCAGAACAGTACATAGTATTGGAAAAATCCCCCCTTCCCACCTCAGATATCATAGTCTCACTAGCTTTTGGAGACCCACCTGAAAAGTACCATTGTGCCCTATAATCTCACTTGTATCTATCACCACAAGACCCACAGTATGCTAAGGTTATTCCCTAGATTCAAATCTTTTTGTTCAAGACAACCCCTTTGTTACTAACTTTATCCTACATCTCTTTTCAATCCTGTATACTCTTCAACTCTAGTGTCTAGAACTCATGATTTGTCATTTCCCAGATTTTCTACATCATCAAATTTTTCTCTGAAGATGGTCTTGACCTTCTTGCTCGATAAAGTACTGAAACAGGAGTAAAGGAACTTTCCTCTTTGATTCTTATGGCTGCTATAGGAGAAGAAAAATAATTTTCCCTCTACCCTTTCTGAGTTTTAAGTTGGGACAGATGCCTGTAACACAGCACAGATCAATAAGAGAGAGAAAAAAATAACAGAAATTTATAAACGTGTATACCTCATATATACATAGGAGATATTCATAAAAATGAGTAAATCTCACACAGGTGGCTAAGAGTGTAGACTTAAATTCCATCTTCAACTGAAACAAAGAAAGAAGTGTGTTAAGAGGGCAGTAATAGAGAGGTGACCAGAAAAAGCACAAGAAACAACAGTAAGGTTTGTTTTGCAGATTTAAGTTGGTGCCTTCTCCATTGATAAGAGTTATCTAGTGCCTTAGAATCATACTTTTATTCCTGAGATGAAGAGGGAGACACTCTTACAAATAGAGATATCCTTTATAGAGGTAAATTTTTCTTATTTTTATAAGGGCAACTTATAAAGGTTAACTTCTGTTTTCAGAACTTCTATGTCTGCAGTTTCTCAAAATAATCAACTAAAAATAATTTTTATGTGAACAAGGCACATTTTGTGGTGAGATATTCTGTCTTAAACTGCTTACATATCATTCATATTTTCTCTCATCTAAAAACTCCAAGCTTGAATCTTATATTAGCAGATTGTACTACCCAGTTGAGGTTGGAAGGTGCAGGGAATCAAATTATAGGACACACAGTTAAATTTGAATTTCAAATAAATGAGTACAGATGAGTTGGTGTCCTGTACTTTATCTGGCAATTCTATAACCCAGCACTTTCATTTGCTGCTTATGTGAAGCTATTATTCAGTGTTTATTGAATAACTTAACTCCTTGTCTCTCTATCACTATTTCTGTTACTATTCTTCATGATTTTGCTATTTACATTGGTGATTTTACCAATATTCTGTACCCTAGGTTCTTGATTTCCTCTTTTGCACTGATTTCATCTTCCATCCAACTTTGTCTCATGAACATACATCAGATTTCATTATGGAAGTTATAAGAATTCTATAAACTTCATTCTGTTCTAAAACTATCACTTTGTAAATTTTCAACTTCCTGTCTTGTTATACTGATTTCTACAATCATTCCACATCATCAAGACCTAAATAAATAGATGTTTGTAACATTTTTCTGCAACCTCATCATTCTTACAGGGGCTAAAGGAAAACTTCCCCTCTACCCTTTGAAGGTTCTCTGAAAAATTAACTGACAAAAAGTATATTAATAGGAGAAAAAGCATACAAGTTTACTAATGTACGTGGGGAACTTATAAAGAGCTCAAAAAATGGGTAGATAGTTGAGGCTTTTATAATGTCTTGATGTTACAGAAAAAATAGGGGATTGAATCATAGCAAAAGAGTTTATGGTGATAACACAGGTTATAGGAAGGGAAGAAGAGGACGGGCTAGCGAAGGTGGTCTTGTTATGTAGATAAAACCTCACAGGTAGCAGCCCTCAGAGAAAAAATGCTAAATATTTCTTTCAGGCCTTTTGAGGTGACAAATAGCAGTTGATCTATTCCATATCTAGGCAATGCCTCAGAGAAAGCCTTCCTGCATCAATGCAGATTTTCTCTACAGACACAAATCTCTTCCATAAGACAGCTTTGAAGGGCTATTCTGTTTGTAGGCATGTTTGTATGAACAGTCATCTCAAAATATGTCAAGGAAGTATATTTTAGGGTGAAGTATTTTAATTTCCTTCATTATAATATGGTCTTTCCTCCTGACATTATAATTTAATGATTCATGCTCCTCACTAAGACCAACGCTTTCAGTTGGTCAATGGAATCTATTTCCTTTTTTTACCTACTCAACAATATGGCCTAGCAATTGTTCCTTTTTATTGTGATTAATTGGTTTTCCTTTACCTAAGAGAGCATTCTACCAACATAAAAGCATCATATAATTTATCTTGTTATAAGAAAGGGTCTCAGCTGGGCACAGTGGCTCATCCCTGTAATCCCAGCACTTTGGGAGGCTAAGGTGGGCAGATCACTTGAGGCTGGGAGATCGAGACCAGCCTACCCAGCATGAAGAAATCCCATCTCTACTAAAAATACAAAATTAGCTGGGCGTGGTGGTACATGCCTGTAATTCCAGCTACTTGGGAGGCTGAGCAGGAGAATTGCTTGAACCTGGAAGGTGGAGGTTGCGGTGAGCTGAAATCACACCATTGCAATCCAGCCTGGGCAACAACAGTGAAACTCTGTCTCAAAAAAAAAGACCTCTTTTTCTTTATTGGACTGCCAGGCTCATATGACCACTGTGCAGCAACAGACCAACACAGTGAGACAATGAGGTTTGCAACAGAGAAAGAGTTACTAATTGCAAGTATACTGAGTGAGGAGATGGAAGAAATCCTCAAATCCTGAATATATCTCCTCAAGGGATTCTTGGTAAGAGATTTCAAGGGGAGTGATAACGGCAAGAGTCTGGAAAATTGGAGTGGTCAAGAGGTCAGTATAAGGGAGATGGAAACAGAAATTGCATTCTTCCATAATTCAGCTCCTTGCTCAGTCCTTCATCAGTAGTTTATTGATATGCAGAACCAAAAGTAGAAATTCAAATGCAAACCATATGATCTCACAGTGTCTTAGAGTTTATCTCTAGAAAAGAATAGGAACAGAATGGCCCTGTGACAAGGGCTATGTTATCCTTGGGCAATAAGCAGCAATTAGCTACAAGGAGGTGAACCAAAGGACAGGCTGATTTAATGATTGCTGCTGACTATGCTGCAAGCCTAGTTAATTTTTTTCCTAATTGATTTTTTAAAACTTTATTCCTGATTATTTCACTTTGATACACATTCTCTCCAGCTACTGCCCCATTTCTGTTTCTCTTTTAGTAAAAGGTTAGTAAAAGCTTGAAAGGTTGTTTTTCAACATTTAATATTTTCATTCACCTCCAAATATTTTCAAATCTTAGTAAGGATTTTTTCTCCCTTTAATCTAATGAAACAGCTCTTATGAAGATCATGAATTATCTTCATGTTGCTAAATCCAATGATCTGTACTCAGCCACCATTATAAGTTGGTTTATTAGCAGATTGGCTGTAGTTGATAACTACCTCTTGATCTTTTTCTTACTGGCTACTCACTGGAAGTTAGTCTTTTATTTACCCTACCTTAATTTTTTTTTCTAGATGGTTTTATTCACATTTCAAATATTCCTTATATACCAATAAATTTAAAATTTTTATTTTTAGCCAAGACTTCTCTAAGTCTATATTTTCATTTCCAAATGCTTTTCAACATACAGCCTTTATAATACTCATTATCTCAAACATAATATTTCTAAAAGTCAGTTTTATTCCCCTTAAATCTACTTATTTCTCTGTCTTCTACATCTTAAGTTAATGGTTACTCAATCCTTTGTGTCTTTTTGTTCAAGTCAAAAATCTTGTTTTTATCTCTGATAATTTTCTTTCTTAGGCCCTGCATGTAATCTGGAAGTAATCTTATTGTCCCTATTTTCAATTTTTTTTTTTTTAAGTTCCACTCTTACCATCCTTGTCCAAGCAACTGTCTTCTCTCTTTTGGATGATTGCAATAGCCCCTAATTCATCTCTCTTCTTGCCTTATTTCTCTTCAATCTACTTTGGACACAAAATCTAGAGTAACTATTGTAAAATAAAAGGTCAGTTTACTCTATGAGGATTGATTTGTGCCTGCTTTTGTGCACTGTGTGTCTCTGTTGGAGCTCTGAAAACAGTATCCCAAAAGTCTGGCACTTTGGCTTGCTGAGCACTTTGAACTAAAATAGGAAGACATTAGAGGCTCCTTAGAATCAATGACTTCCTGATCGCTCCTGTTTCTCCCCTGCCGCTACTCAGGGACGAATTTTGCTCTGAAATTTTCTTATCTGCCTTATGACCATACTCACCAAAGCAATGAAATTGCTTTCCATGTTCTCCCTGAAATTTCATTATCACAGGTAGACCACTAAGGAATGTAACTGATTCTAAGTAGACTTTGTCACAAGATCTTGTCTGTCTCTCTGGATCATTCAGATTTCAAAGACAATAATTTACGAGATAAATTCTGCCTTAAAATCCATTCAATTCCCCTGGAAATCATTTACTCCCCCTCTAAAATTAGTTAACTTTCCTCTCTTTTGATGAGATGGGGTTTTTCTCTTGACCTTAACCCCTTTCATGGGTGGGAACTGGAGTGGCTCATTTCACTCAGCCTGCCACTGGCCACTCCTTGAGAGTGGGAATGTGTGAGCAAGTGAGTGCAGAAGCAGGCTCTTTGTGGGCCCTGCAGCACATCCAGGCCCCTGCCCTCTGTGTGCCCGGGTTCTTGTCCCGTGCAGGGAGAATCAGGTCACATGGACAAATTGAAGGTTAGTGTATGCAGAAGATTTTATTGGGTGATGGCTCTCCGTCGGATGGAAGTTGGAAAGAGTATGGATGGTGTGGGAAGAAGGTGATCTTTTCCTGAAGCTGCAGTTTATGAAGTTACTCACGTTTATCCATAATTTCTGATGCTCAGCCTCTTGTACCCCACAATGCCCAGCAGCTTGTATCTCAGACGCTCAACTGCTTGTGTAGCTCTGCCAGCTGAAGTCTTTTTATGGGAACAGGATAGGGGCGTGGCAGACCAAAAGGAAATCATCTGGGTGAAAAAAATGGGGTCAGATGTTTTCACTTAGGGCCAAGGGTCCAGGCTTGAGGGTGGGGTTTAGCGAAGAGCCCAGCTGTTCTGTATCACTTGAAGAAGGTATTTAAGCATCAACCACCTGGCCTTTCTTTGAGTTTCATATTTGTTGGACTTTTGTGTTCATGTATACATGAATAAATTTGTATACCTTTTCTCTTGCTAATCTGTTGATTGTCAATTCATTTCAGCAGAATTAGACCTTCAGAAGAAAAGTTTCAACTTCACTACATCCCTAATACCAAGTACAATGTCTGTGAATGAGTACATGTGCATGCTTCTAAGGTGAGATTTTATTTGTTGGAATTCATGGAAGTTTTGGTTAAGGGCATGCTCCTTCAAAGAGTTTTGTTTTTGTTTTTGCTAAGTATCAGTGAAGTAGAACCAAATTGTAACCATTTTTAATGTTATGTTTTGGGGGGACTCCCTGGATTGTGTAGATAACATAAATTCTAACTCTACAACCTAATATGAACAGCTTTATGGTTGTGAAATTCTAGTTGAGAAGTCTTTCTTTTCTGTTATAAGCCCAAGCCAAGACTGACAAACTTTCTTGTCATATTTTTCCCTCCTTTTATTCCTGTTTTTTCTCCTTCCTTCCTTCCTTCCTTTTTCCTTCCTTCCTTCTTCTTTTTCTTTTCTTTTTTTTCTTTCTTTTCTTTTCTTTCTCATAGTTCTAGCTTTTAGTGAGGATGAGCCCTTCAGGAAGTTGTGATGAAGTGTGGAACTTTTGTGAGAAATCTTAGTTCCAACTTTCCATCTTGTAGGGGCCCAAGATTGCCTATAATGATGCAGACCATCAATTTGCTTGCCAGATTTAAGTCTGATTTTTAACATACTTTTAAAAAAATATAACCTCAGATAACTTTTCTAATTGTCTTATAAGCTTCATTATTAATTTGAAAAAATAATTAGAATGTTTGATTTAGAATTTCTAGATGTTTATAGGCATCTTGTTTCCAATATTTCTGAAAGTGGAAGGATGCCTTTCTCTCTCAACCTTTTTAATTTTGATCATATAACATCGCTAGTAGAAATCTAAAAATATTTTGTACTTAATCATCTGCTGCTATTGTTACTGCCTGGTTTAAACATGCTTTTACTTCATGGGTTAAACCAAAAACAAAGGAAAATATCTAAGAATTCTTTCAATATAATTTGAATAAAGTAACTAAACTAAATGAGTGAGCCTAATTATGTAGACAGCCACAGGATGTTCTTCAAAGAGGATTTAGTTAGAGGATTTAGTTAAGGTTTACTCTAGACAAACAATTATAAGGATATTAATCTAAGGGAGAAAGTTAACACCAACATGAGTATTTCAAAAGTTAGTGATCAATGTATTCTCTTTCTCAGTTTAGAAAATAGACACATTTAATTTAGGGTTGAGAATTGAGTTACTGGTTTAGCACAGAGCACACATTGATTTGGGAAATCAAGTTTATAGTATAATTCTATGATTCCTAGAGATTATACAACAAATACTTGCTCACTATTACAAACTATTGGTTGTTAAAAAATGACAGCCTCTGGCTAATTTATATTTACTTCACTGTTTTTCAGATAAATAACAACTATAAGTGATACCTGCTTATAGAAAATTCTTCATACCTTGTTTATGTGATAAAACTCTACTCCAAAAGTTTCTCATGTGTGAGTATATAAAAAATATATATATATGTACATTATATGTATACATACATGTATATGTAAAACTCTCCCTACAAAAGTTTCTCATATTTGTATGTGTGTAAATAGATATGTACATATTATACATATACATATATGTATATATAAAACTCTCCACTACCAAGTTTCTCATATGTGTGTGTATACACACACACATATAACACACACACACAGAGACACATGTATATATAATTGATTTTTTATATAAACATTTTAATGTATGTAAATTTACCAGAATAAACAAATCAGTAGATTTCTCTGGTAGATGAATTTAAGAGATTTTTAAAATGGTTCATACATAATTTAGCATATCCTATAAACCCGTGTCAGCAGAATGTAATATGTAGGTTATCAAGAGAACAGAATAAAATTTTTGAAAGAGAGCGGTATTAATATAGGATTTTAGAAGAGAAAATTGAACTATACAAGAGTTTAAACATGTGGCACAGTCTTATCTCATTTAATAAAAAGACCTAATGTGGGTGGCCAGGTGCCGTGGCTCATGCCAGTAATCCCAGCACTTTGGGAGGCTGAAGTGTAGATAGACATAGAATGGTCTTCAAGTGGATCACTTGAGGTCAGGAGTTTGAGACCAGCTTGGCCAAAACAGTGAAACCTCATCTCTACTACAAATAAAGATAGCTGGGTCTGGTGCATGCTTGTAATCTCAGCTACTTGGGAGGCTGAGACATAAGAATTGCTTGAACCCTGGGAGGTAGAGGTTGCAGTGAGCTGAGGTCATGCCACTGAACTCCAATCTGGGTGACAGAGCAAGACTATGTCTCAAAAAGAAGAAAAAAAATGACCTAATGTACAAGAATTTTGAAGCAACTTATAGATAAGAAGGAGGGAAATACAAATGTGGATGAAACTGTAGGTGAGCATAAAAATTATTTTTCCCTCCACCCATGTTAGGTTTTAAGGCTAGAACCCTGTAAATTTGACCAACAAAAGACGATTAAGACGAGAGATCAAACAGACATTTATCTACATGTGTATTGCAAATACAAATGGGAGAACTCAGTGGTGAGTAACTTAAAGGAGGTGGGTAGAACTTGAGTTTACATAGCATTCTAGCATAGAAGAATGATTTTGTAAATGACAAGATAAAAGAAAAGACTGAGCTCCTATGGGTGGCAAATAGTGGAAAGATAAATATATGACGGAAACTAATGGAATATTAAAGACTAATTAGTTAGCTTTGTTATGTAAATTCCTCTGGTGCCATCTCTGGGCTGATAAGGGTCTAGAGTTGTCTAATATGATTAAGAGTTGCCCTATCCTTTCTGGCAGAGAGGAGGAGGGCATGTGTGCACTTCCTTATAATTGCCTTTAACTCAAAATAATTCATATGTTAAAGTGGCACATTTTGAGATGGCATATTCTGAACTATATCACAATTTTAATCAGTCATGGAGATGATGAAATATATATTTAGAGTCAACTACAATATCATATTCATATTTATATGTCATAGAAAATAGAAATTATAGACCTATATATGCTATAGAAGAATGCAAGTATTTTCTTCATTTTTAAATTTTATTTTTAAAAAATTGTATAGCTACACAGCATGTGTATATATTTATGTGGTGCATAAGATATTTTGATACGGGCATACAATGCATAATAATCACATCAGGGTAAATGAGGTATCCCATTTACACTTCAAGCATTTATCATTACTTTGTCCTACAAAAAATTCAAGTATAATCTTTAAATAATTTTCACATGTACAATAAATTATTGTTGACTGTAGTCATCAGCTGTGCTATCAAATACTAAATCATATTTCTTCTATCTAACTATATTTCTGTACCCATTAACTATCTCCAGTGCTTCCTTGCCAACTACCCTTCCCAGCCTTTAGTAGTCAGCATTGTATTCTCTATTTCTTGAGTTCAATTGTTTGAATTTTTTTAGCTCCCCAAATAAATTGTTACAATAGGTAGCCTGGTAGACATGAGTGGGGCAGGAAAGGGCCACCTCCCAACAACCAGGAATATCAGGTGACCATCAGGTGATGGCCAGGTGGTTGTTAAGTATCTCTCTAAAATGATAATTAGTCACAGGCAGATCCAAGGGAAGGGCAGTGTCCCTAAAGATAAAAACACCTGTAACTGCTGTTAGACAGCTTCCCAGTAAGATCTCAGAAATTGGATGTGTGGGCTTGAGCATGTGCATTAAGAAACAAAATGGCAGAATTTAACGGGTATATAACTTTCCAGGGGCATTCCAGTGGAAAAGGGATGTGAGACACCAGAAGTAGGTCTGAATATAAAACCCTAAGTCCAGTGTCAAGATATCCACATGACCCTCTTCCAAAGTATACTTTACTTTTTTCATTTCTTCTTTAACACTTTTAAATAAACTTTTACTCTTGCTCTAAAACTTGTTGTGGTCTCTTCTGCCTTATGTCCCTCAGTTGAATTCTTCTGGCAAGAGTTGAGGTTGCTGCAGACCTATATGAATTTGCCACTCATAACTGGGATAACTTCCACTGGTATCAAAATGAGGACATGAAAAATTTGTGTGCCTGACTTATTTCTTTTAACGTAATGACCTCCAGTTCCATTCATGTTGTTTCAAATGACTGGATTGTTTGTGGGTTTTTTTTCTCAATTTTTATTTATTTCTGCTCTGAGATTTACTCTTTCTTTTCTTCTATCAATTTAGGTTTCGTTTTCTCCAGCTCTTCTAGTTCTGTAAGATGTATCATTAGTTTATTTGAAGTTTTTCTCTTCTTTTGATATAGGCGCTGATAGCCATACACTGTACTATACTGTAATACACTACACTACCGAGTACCAGCTCAGTCGGGAGACCCCCACAGGCGGTGCTGAAGGTATTGACAGGCAGACACCCAGATAGAACAAAAGAGTGGATCTATCCGGGGGAAGTGGATATATCCAGGGGAAGCACAGCCTGACAGCCTCAGGGGCTGACAGCATTCCAGGCTGAAGGCCCCGAACAGATTCTCATCCATATAGTTATTTGCTCTTAGACAGGTGATTCTTATTAATACACAGGTGCTCTACATTTACTCATAATTCAAGAATATACCAAGTAGGCAGCTATTACCTTCCTACCACTAATCACAAACTGAAAGGTATCCTCCATCGAGGAGCCATGGGGGCAGAGTAAACTTACTGTTTCTTAACAGTACACTACACTATACTATATTATATTATGCTATACTATACTACATTACACCGTGCTATATTACATTACACTATACTATATTACACTATACTATACTACATTATACTATATTACTATGTGATACTATGCAATACTACATAATACTATACTGCACTATACTATACTGCTTTGCTGAATCCCATAGATTTTGGTATGTTCTATTTTCATTTTCATTCATATAATGTCAAGAAATTTTTCAATTTGCTTTTTAATTTCTTCTTTGAAGTACTGGTCATTCAGGAACATACTGCTTTACTTCCATGTGTTTGTATAGTTTTCAAAATTTTTCTTGTTATTGATTTCTAGTTTTATTCTATTGTGCCCTGAGAAGATACTTGATATGATTTCAATTTTTTGAATGTTTTAAGACTTGCCTCATGGCCTAACATAAGATCTATCCTTGGCAATGATCTATGTACTGAGGAAAAGAATGAAATGTTCTGTAAATATCTATTAGATACATTTGGTCTGTATTACAGATTAAGTCTGGTTTTGTTGTTGTTGTTGATTTTCTGCCTAGAAGATCTGTCCACTGCTGAAAGTGAGGTGTTCAAGTCTCCAGCTATTATTGTATTGGGGTCTAGCCTTTTCTTCATCTCTAATAGTATTTGGTTTACGTAGCTGTGTGCTCCAGCATTGGGTGTATATATATTTACACTGGTTTTATCCTATTGCTGAATTGCCACTTTATCATTACATGATGACCTTCTGTGTCTTTTGTCTTGAAATCTATTTTGTTTGATACAAGTTTAGCTACTACTAGTCTTTCTTTGGTTTCCATTTGCATGGAATATCTTTTTCCATCCCTTTATTTTCAGTCTATATGTGTCTTTACAGGTGAAGTGTGTTTCTTGTAGGCAATAGATCATTGGATCTTGTTTTTATCCATTTAGTTACTCTGTGCCTTTTGATTGGAGAGTTTAGTTCATTTACATTCAATGTTATTGATAAGTAAAGATTAACTCCTACCATTTTGATATTTGTTTTCTGGTTGTTTTGTGATCTTTTCTCCCTTCTTTCCTTCCTTCTTGTCTTTCTTTTAGTAAAGGTGATATTTTATAGTATGTTTTATTTCTTGCCTTTTAATTTTGTGTATCTCTTGTATGTTTTTTGATTTCTGGTTACCATGAAGCATACAAATACTGTCTTATTTTAAATACTACATTATTTTAAACTGATGCAGCATAACACTAATTGCATAAATAAACAAGCAAATAGAAAAACTAATAAAAATTCAATGTTTTAACTTTATTCCCCTGCTTTTTTACATTTTGTTGTTTCTATTGTCTTACTTTATTTTATATATTTTGAAAAGTTTTAGTTATCATTTTGAATAGTTTTATCATTTAGTCTTTCTATTCAAGATATGGGTAGCTTACATGACACAATTACGGTCTTTTAATATTCTGTGATTTTCTTTGTATTTATTATTACCAGTGAGTTTTGTACCTTCAGATGTTATCTTTTCACACATTAATGTCCCTTTCTTTCTTATTTTTTTTTCCTAGGCTGGAGAGCAGTGTCACAATCTCAGCTCACTGCAACCTCTACCTTCCCAGTTCAAGTGATTCTTGTGCCTCAATCTTCTGAGTAGCTGGGATTATGGGTGTGCACCAGTACGCCTGGCTAATTTTTTTTTTTTTTGTATTTTTTTTTTTTTTAGTAGAGATGGGGTTTTGCCATGCAGGCTAGTCTCAAACTCCTGATCACAAGGAATCTGCCCACCTTAGCCTCTCAAAGAGCTGAGATTGCAGGCATGAGCTATTGTACCTGGGGCCCATTAATGTCCTTTTCTTTCAGATTGAAGAATTCCTTTTAGCATTTCTTATAAGACAGTTCTAAAGTTGATAAAATCCCTCAGCTTTTGCTTGTCTGGGAAAGTATTTCTCCTTCACGTTTGAAGGATATTTTCACTTAATATACTATTCCAGGATTAAGTATTTCTCCTTCAGCACTTTAAATATGTCATGCCACTTTCTCCTGGCCTGTATGATTTCCACCGTGAAGTGTACTGCCAAAAGTATTGAAGCTCCATTGTGGTAGTTTCTTTTCTCTTATTACTTTTAGAATCCTTTCTTTATCTTTGACTATTGGAATTTGCTTACTAAATGTCTTGAAGTAGATCTCATTTGTCTATTTTGTTTTTTGTTGCCATTGCTTTTAGTGCTTTAGTCATGAAGTCCTTAACTATGCCTGTGTCCTGAATGGTATAGCCTAGGTTTTCTTCTAGGGTTTTTATGGTGTTAGGTGTTATGTTTAAGTCTTTAATCCATCTGGAGTTAATTTTTGTATAAGGTGTAAGGAAGGGATCCAGTTTCAGCATTCTGCATATGGTCAGCCAGTTTTCCCAACACCATTTATTAAATATAGAGTCCTTTCCCTGTTGCTTGTTTTTGTCAGGTTTGTCAAAGATCAGATGGTTGTAGATGTGGGGCGTTACTTCTGAGGCCTCTGTTCTGTTCCATTGGTCTATATCTCTGTTTTGGTACCAGTACCATGCTGTTTTGATTACTGTAGACCTGTAGTATACTTTGAAGTCAGGTAACGCGATGCCTCCAGCTTTTCTTTTTTTTTTTTTTTTTTTGCTTAGAATTGTCTTGGTTATATGGGCTCTCTTTTGGATCTATGTGAAGTTTAAGGTGGTTTTCTCCATTTCTCCAGTTCTGAGAAGAAAGTCAATGGTAGCCTGATGGGGATAGCACTGAATCTGTAAATTACTTTGGGCAGGATGGTTCTGCACAGCAAAAGAATTTATCATTGGAGTAAACTGGCAATCAACAAAATGGGAAAAAAAATTTTGCAATCTAACCATCTGACAAAGGGCTAATAACTAGAATCTACAAAGAACTTAAACAAATTAAAAAAATAAAAAACAGCCCCATCAAAAAGTGGGTGAAGGATATGAACAGACACTTTTCAAAAGAAGACATTTATGCAGCCAACAAACATGAAACAAAGCTCATCATCACCAGTCATTAGAGAAATGCTAATCAAAACCACGTTGAGATACCACCTCAAGACAGTTAGAATGACAATCATTAAAAAATCCTAAGACAACAGATGCTAGAGAGGATGTGGAGATATAGGAATGCTTTTACACTGTTGGTGGGAGTGTATATTAGTTCCATTGCAGAAGACAGTGTGTCAATTCTTCAAGGATCTAGAACCAGAAATACCATTTGACCCAGCAATCCCATTACTGGATATATACCCAAAGGATTATAAAACATTCAGTTCTGAAGACACATGCACATATATGTTTACTGTGGCATTATTTACAATAGCAAAGGCTTGGAACCAACCCAAATGCCCATTAGTGATACACTGAATGAAGAAAATGTGGCACATATACACTCTGTGTGTATATACAGTCATAAAAAAGGATGAGTTTATGTCCTTTGAAAGGACATGGATGGAGCAGCAACCGTCATTCTCAGCAAACTGACACAAGAACAGGAAACCAAACACCGCATCTTCTCGTTCATAAGTGGGTGCTGAACAATGAGAACACATGGACACAGAGAGGGGAACATCATATACCAGGGACTGTTAGGGGTCGGGGAGGCTAGGGGAGGGATAGTAGAGAGTGGGGGGGATTAAAAGTGATTCATACACTATCAATACATGTAGTATATTCAGAATCTGACTACATGCTTACTTGCACAGTGAGGTTCATACTTTTATATGTTTTCATGCTGTTAGTATCCATTTATTTCAACTTGAAGATCTCCCTTAGTATTTATTGTAAGTCAGGACTAGAGTTGCTGTACTCTTACCATTTTGGTTTGTCTAGGGAAGTTCTTACCACTCCTTTATTTCTAAATGGCATTTTTGCCAGGTATAGTATTCTTGGTTGCAGTTTTTTCTTTCGGCATTTTAGTATGGATGTTACTTAACTTACAATGCAGTGATATTTTGATAAACCCATAATAAATTGAGAATACTGTAAGTCAAAAATCATTTAATATGTCTAACCTGACTTAGTGAATGTCATAGCTTAGCTTAACCTACCTTACACATACTTACAATACTTATTTTAGCCTACAATAGGATGGAATTATCTAACACAAAGCTTGTCTTATAGTAATGTATTTAGTGTCTCATGTACTTTATTGAATACTCTACTGAAAGTGAAAAACAGAATGGTTTTATGGATACTTAAACTATGATTTCTACTGAATGCACATCACTTTCACACCATTGTAAATAAAAATAAATGATTAAGTCAAACCATCTTAAGTTGGGGACCATCTATATATCATCTCACTCTTTCCTGGTCTGTACGATTTCTGCTGAAAAACGTGCTAATTGTGATATGAGGGTTTCCTTTGTATGTGATAAGTTGCTTTTCTCTTATTGCTTTCAAAATTGTCACTTTGTCTTTGACTTTTGAGAATTTGATTTATGTCTCATGAATGTCTCTTTATAGTTTCTCTATTTGAGGTTCTTTGTACCTCATGAATTGGGATGTTTATTTTTCTCTTCAGATTTGGGTAGTTTTCTTTCACTATTTCTTTATTAAACTTCCCTCCTCGTGTTTCTTTTCTTTCTCTGCTCTTTCAGTGATACCCACAGAATATATATTTGGCTCATTTTACAGTCTTCCATAATTCATATAACCATTTTTTCATTTTTCTTTCCTTTTGTTCCTCAGACTAAGCAATTTCAAATGACCTGACTTCAAATGGACTCATTTTTTCTTCTGTTTGATTGAGTCTACTGTTGAACTTTTCTAGAAAATTTTTTATATTCAATCATTGCATTAGTTTGGTCCAGATTTTCATTTCTTTTTTTTTTTTGTTTTAATGGTTTCTATCTTCCTGTTGAACTTCTCATTTCATTTCTATGTCGTTTTTCTGATTTTTGTTTAATTGTTGGTCTGTACTTTCTTGTAGTTCATTGAGCTTCTTTTAGGTGATTATCATGAATTATTTGTCAGGAAGTTTATAGGTCTCTCTTTATTGTCAGTTGCTGGTGTTTTATATTGTTCATTTGATGATGGCGTATTTCTATATTATTCATGATCCTTATGGTATTGCATTGGCATTTGTGCATTTGAAGAGGCAGTTACCTATTCTAGTCTTATAGTCTAGCTTTAGACAAGAAAGCCCCTTACCAATCAGTTTGTCCAGATATTCTGAGTGGGTGCCCACTCAAAATTTCATGGGGAGTGGCGTGGCACTGGGCCTGTCTATGAGCCTGAGTCTATGGGGTGAGTCTTGATATATAGATGGACATAGTACCTCAGTCCATGGGGAAAGGCCTGGAGTTTGAATCTACTGGGGATGGTCTGCTACTGGGGCAGTCACAGAGCTTGAGTCCATAAAACTGATCCATGGGGGGAAGCACAGCACCAGAATTTACTGTGTTGGGCCTGGAGCCTGTGTCTATTGGAGCCTGAATGCTGTCCTGAAGCCTGGGTCCACAGGTACTGTTTGAGTACTTTGGAAGACACTGTGGAGCTGCAGTCCACTGGAACTGGCCTGAGACTAGGGTGAGCCTAAAGCCTCTGGCAGGCCTGGAACCTTAGTCTGTGATGGTTAGCCTGGAGCTTGAGGCTGTGGAAGCTGGCCTGGGACAGGGTTTCACTAAATGGGCCTGATGCTGGTGTTCATCACAGAACTGTTTTGGCTTCACTCTCCTTCCCCTTGTGAGGGTATTTTTATCTCGTGCTATTCTGCTCAGACTTGGCAAAGGGTTAATGTGGGTGTTGTGAATCTTGTCCTTGCTACCCTCTTCCATGCACCTTTTATTATTTCTCTTCTATATTCAGGCACTGTAATTTCTCACCTGGATTCCGTAACTCTTATGAAGACATTTACATGCATGAATAGTTTTTTCAAATGGATGTTTACATAATAGAATGAGTGCCAGAAAACCCTATTTCCCCCATCTTCAGGTTTAAATTCCAACTTTTTCACTTGTTTAATCCTGCTACTCTGCCTCTAAAGTAAATGTTATAAAGTTATATAATAACTTTGTTGTGAATATTAACTTAAAATTGTCTATCCCCTAAAACCTAGCACATAGCAAGGATTTTAATTCTTTGTTTTAGCTTTGTGATTGATTAGGAAGGATACTCAACAAATTTTTAACTCTAAGATATAAAAAAATGGGACTATTTACAGAGAAAGCATGATGGCTTCAGGAGATGTAGGTTCTGAGATGGCCTCTGAATAGACCTAGTTGGGCACATGTTTATCCCAGGTAGATCAATACTATTATAAAGTGAATCAAAAGAAACATGACAAAAAATTATAAGTATTGTTAAGAGATTCAGGCCACTCTAACTCAAAATATGGGGCCTTGGCATTTAAGAAAACAGCAGAATCAGGAAAGTTGCTCTCACCTTCCATCTTCCTTCTCCTCTGAAGCAGGGTCATAAGACTCTCATCTGAGAAGTACCTTCCCTAGAACTGGAGGAGAGGAGCATCTTTATCTCTGAAGATACTGGGACACAGATAAGAATCTGAATAAACAGGCCTTACTAATTCCACCCCTACTGAATTTATAAACATTAGATCCTATCCTTTTCTCCTTCAATTATATTTCTCTATGACTTTCCATTCTTTGTCAAACCTAACCACAAAAATATACAAAGTTACCTATTTCTTTGAGTCTTCCTTTCTGAAGGCTCCTGTGTCATATAAAACTCATATTAAATAAATTTGCATGCTTTTCTCTTGTAATCTCTTGAGGCCCTAGCCATGAACATAGTGATAGGAAAGAAATATATTTTTCATCCCTACAATAGCTACAAAAATGCTGCCACACTTTTCTTCTGAAGGATACACATTATAATACAGACACACATATTAGTCACATCACCTTTGGTTGCAAGTGATGGAAATCAATTTGTACAAATCAAAGTAGAAATAAGGGACTTTTTCACTTGCAAGTCCAGAGTTGGATCTGACTTCAAATATAGCAGGATCTGACTTCAAACATAGCAGGACTCAAGGACTAAAAAAAATAATAATAAATTGTGCTATCCTTATCGTTTTACTGCAGGTTGGTTTTCTCCAGTGACTGGAGATTTACAGATATTTATAGCTCCAAGTCATATTCTGTTCTTTTAGATTGCAACCTCTTTCTTTTCTCAATGTTCAAAGTGAAAGTCCAAAAAAAGGAACCTGATTGATCACCTATGGGTCATTTCTGGATCATTACTCTGTTCAGGGGAATGTGCCTGTATCAGTCAGGGTTCTTTAGAGGGATATAACTAATTACACACACACACACACACACACACACACACACACACACACACACGCACACAAAGGGGAGTTTATTAGATGATCACAAGGTCCCACAATAGGACATCTGCAGAATAAGAAGCAAGGAGAGCCAGTCCAAATTCCAAAATGGAAGGACTTGGAGTCCAATGTTTGAAAGCACAAAGAAGCATCCAGCATGGAGAAAGATGTAGCTGGTAGGCTAAGCCAGTCTCTCACATTTTTCTGCCTGCTTATATTCTGGCTCTGTTGGCAGCTGATTAGATTTCACCTACCCAGATGAAGGGTGGTTTGCCTTTTCCAGCCCACTGACTCAAATATTAATGTCCTTTGGTAACACCCTTACAGACACACCCAGGATCAATACTTTGTATCCTTCAATCCAATCAAGTTGACAGTGTTAACCATCACAGTGCCAGTGCTGTGAATAGGTGACAACATTGAAAGTTAGGAGGCGGAAAGTCATGGAGGGAGAATGTTACAGAATTGATAACAGCTTTCATAGTCTGTGTAAATGACTTAGATTTTTAATAATTATGTTTCTCATTTTTCAAGACTCTGAACTTGTTATTTTGTTAACTTCCTTTTCAGATCTGAAATTTCTATTTTAGATTGTAAGCTTTGTCTTTATAGCACCAGACACATTAGAAATGGTGAAGAAATGAATAAAAAATTCTGTATTTTTCAACCTTTTGAAAACTCATTTTTGTTTATAGGCTATTTCTTAATCTTAATCTCAAAATGGTTCTTGAGGAACATTTTGTTCTTGGCTCTTACTGTGTTTATTGCTTCCCTGGAAATTCATCTTTTTCTGTTATGCTTTCTCTTTGCCCATCTTCTTATTCATTTTCTCTTTCAAAAGGTTGAGCTCTGCAAGGCCATTTAGTGATTTCGGAAGTGTGCTAGTAAAGAGTTTAATTTTTCAAATGTAAATGGACGTCAGCATTGCCTCGTAAGTGGTTTAATGTGCTTCTATTCTTTCTAGCTACATCCTGACTCCATGTATCACAGTTTTAGGTGTTAGTGATGTCAGAAACTACACACTGAAATTTTGGCGGTAATAAAAAGAAAGACCTAATTCTCAAATGTACCTTGAATGTATTTGCAATTGTTAAACTAAATTTAGGTCAGTGATTTGAGATCTAAAACTGCAAAACCTATTTACTAAGGAATAAGTTCATTTAACCTATAATTTACCTTTTGTTAAAAAAAGTAATATACATTTAAATTTAGTTACTTCATGGCAGCAGCAAAGTCAACAAAATACTGGCACTGCCTAGATGAAATCCATAATATTATACAATTTGAGGTTTTAGTTTTATTTTCAAGAAAAAAAATACTTGAGTGATCAAACATATATTTAAGACATTATAAGATGGTACAATTAGAAATGTACTTTAAATAATAAAAATGTTGGCCACATATGTATGCAAGTAGTTCTTCATCAGAAATATGAGCAGAAATACATATGGAAGGGATTTTAGTAGAAACCAATAAATTCCTTTTTGGACAAAGACAATTGCATGGTCACAGCCTGTGTGGCCTAGAAGCTCATGCTAACAATACTAATCATCCCAGGATGGATCAATGCCATCATAAAAAGTGGCCTAATAGGAAGGACAATAACAAGAATAATACTAGGAGCAATTAAAATGTTGCTCACACTGCACTTCTGAAGGACAGGATTATGATTCCATGCCCTAGATTTTAAGTTACTGATAATAAATACAATGTCACTGGATGGTCCCACAGTGTTCCAGGCTTCATATAACTTTGAGGCGTTAAGTTAAAAACATAGGACTCTGATTTCAAAGCTGAGACATTAGTATTCAACAACATGTAATTTATCTACAAAATATTTATCCACAAGTTTAATAATAAGCACAGATATTTCACATTTACAATATTTGAATTAGCCACTGAAACTTTATTTGAAAGTATTATTTTTTATAACAAATACTTTGAAACATAGCAGCGACTTCTCCATTCAAATGAGTTATAACTAGTTTAGTATTTTCTTAGGTAAATAGTAAAAGCCCACAAATGTCTCCAAAAGATGGTGGAAATGTCAGAGAGTGTCAAAAGACAGCTGAACAAAACATCAGACAGCAACTCAGAACTGGCTATAGTTTACTGTTCAGCACCATTAGAATGTGGATTATCCTTTGGAATAGTTAATGGAATGGAAATTGCATATAAGACTTCTTTGCATCAATGAAATGCATCTTAACAATGAGAACTTGTACAAAAAATAGACAGTGAAAACATGATAAAAGAAATACTTTGACAGATCAGCTAAACATCACATACAACTGAAGGAGAAAGATTTAATGTATATAAAGAGATTTCAGTCCTGGCACTAATGGACCAGAGTTGTGAATTAAGAAGCATCCAATCCATATGATATTCTGTTCTGTGATGAAGACTTTTATGGAAGGAATGAACATTAGACTTCATCTTCTCATTTGCTATTCAATTAGAAATATTGAGGAATTATTTGGCATCTGACTAGAAAACAACTGACTCAAGGAAGTGAAGAAATGAAGCAAGATTTATATTATCCAAATACAGAAAGACAGCAATACAAAAGGTATAGACAAAAGTAGCCTACTTACAATAGAGATGAGCAGTAATGCGAAGCAGCTTTCACGTTAGGGCATCTAAAAGGTCAGAAAGGGCCACCTTGGTGCTAAACATCTTGATTTATAAATGAACGAACATAATAGTCTAATGAAAAATCCCAAAACTATTCTAATATGTAACTGGATGATTAGTCTTGTTTTTCTTTCTTTAAAGAATGGGCAAGATAATGATATGTTACAATTCATGGGAATGTTGTAATTTCCATTCATATTTAAGGACTGCTTTTCAACATGCCTCTTTCTTAAAGGCCCCGTACCCTTTCATCAAGAAAATAAACAAAAGAAAGGTATTTGCTTTACATTTGGAACAATCAGCTCTACCAGTTTTTTTGTTTTGTTTTGTTTTTGTTTTATGCAAGGTTCTGGGTAGGAACAATGAAGTAACAGATTATACATAATATTCTGAGTACCAAGTGCATTTTATACACATATAAATTCTTTTTTCCTTTAAGCCTTTTGCTTTTCCATGATTATACAGAAGAAACTTGCAGTGGAATTTGTTATCAATAATTATACTCTTGGAGGATCGGTCAAGTTAAGGCTAGATCTTTTATTTCCATTTGATTGAACACTAAGTATCTTTTTTACAACAATAATGTCATAAATATTTTATTTTTATGAGTGATGTTAGAAAACCAATCCAAGAGGGAAGACAAGAAAGAAAGAAAGCAGAATAATTCTTAATAGTTTAGCAATCCCATTGATACATTTTTAAAATCTGTCTTTGCTTTAGTCTCATTTGCAAAGTGAAAATACTTTGAAACCATCATAGAGAAATTATAACTGTAGGTGATAAATCATTGTCTAAAGTACTTTATCATTTCATTTTCAGTTTAATTACAATAAATATAGCAGCAGGAAGAGAAGCAATTCAATAATAAATATCTACAGGAAGAGAAGCAATTCAAGTAATGAGCCTAATACTCCTCCTTGATTAACAGGCTGTGGAAAAGAGGAGGGACCAGTAAATGAGGCTGGAAAGGAGTGGCTAGTGAAAAAATGAGGAAAACAGAAAAATGAAAGTCAAATGAAGAAAATGTTTGAAGGATGAACATTAGTTAAATCTGTGTAAGACTGAGAACAGATAGGGTAACTATAGAATTAACATCTGAATCAGGATGCTTTGAGAAGAAAATTGTACATGGTTGATTAGACCAAAAAAAGGAGAAACCAAGACTCTCCAAGGCACTAGGTTACCACGGGACAAGAGGACTGAGAAGTTCCTCCAGAATTTAACAATATGAGGCTCACTTACAACGTTAATGAAAGCAGTACTGGAGTGGTGTCAGGGTTATGCACATGGCTTAAATAGATTCAGAAGGGGAGAAAGGAATTTGGAGACAGTAAAACTAAGCAAATTCTTAGAAGAATTATTCTCATATGATCAATTAAAAAAATTGAACTTCAGCTGCTGGAGAGGTAAGGAAAAAGAATATTTATTTGTTTAAGATGAGAGAACTAACTGTATGTTTGCATAACGGTGGATGATCCAGTAGAGAAAGAAAATTGATGTGGAGAAAAGAGAGGAGAGAATTGTGAGAGCAAGGTTACTGAATGACTCTATAGAGAAGGGATAATAGTGAAAGAACAGAATTCATGCAAACGAGATTATGAAAAGGTTGTAGTAACAATAAGATTAAGGTTATGACTATTAAAGTGTATGTCTGATATAAAGTGGAAGACAAGGTCATTTACTAACAGGGGTTGAGAATCCAAAGTGTTGAAAAGATTATATCTGTATGATCAACATATGATCTTGGAAAATGCCAATACTTATGACTAGAATAGTATTGGAGAAATAAATAAAAACACATTGAAGTTTATAATATCAGCAATATGAATAGTGGTGAGCGATATGGTAAGATAATTAAAAAAGAATAATTTTAGGAAGGAGAAAGAATGATTTAAAAGTGGTAAAGAAGAACAAGAAAGTTATCTATGGCACTTCCATGCCCAGTGGCATGAGAAAGAGAGAAAAATCAGTGACCACTTAAGAAGACTGCAGAGAAACAATGCTCTTAATAGACTGTCATGTTTTCATCAGAGCAAAAACGTAAATGGAATGTTGAAAACAAAGATCATACATAGGGTGGAAACTGATGATAATGATTTGTGGATTCCAGAAGCCAGTAGAGAGGGTTATAGACGCTGTGAAGGATAGAAGAAAAAAACTAAAGAGAAGGGACAGATATAGAGTCTTATATGAATTAGAGTACAAGAAAAGAATAGTGAATTGGAAGTCTAAGAAATTTTTTTATGGATGATATAAATAAGAATAAAGGATATAATGTATTTAGTGGTAGATTGAAAAATGTCCCCAAGATACATCAAGCCCTAATCTCCAGAACCTGTAAGTATTAATTTATAGGGCAAAAGAAGTGATTAAGAGAATAATTTTTAGATGAAGAGATTATTCTGGATTATATGGATGGGCACTAAATGTAACTATGAGGGTCCTTTTAGAAAAATGTAGAAGGAGATTCCATACTGTCCTACATAGAATAGAATTTGCTGTGTAGATGGAGGCAGAAATTGGAATGATGTGACCATATGTCAGGCAATGCTAGTAGCCATCCAAAGCTGGAAGAGGCAAGGAATGGATTCTCCTGTTTAGCCTCTAGAAGGAGGGAGTGAGGCTGTGCTGACACCTTAATTTCATCTCAGTGATACCTCTTTCAAACTTAAGGCCTTCTGAACTGTGAGAACAAATTTCTATTGTGATAAGCTGCCACATTTGGAGTACCTTGTTACCGAAGCCACAGGAAACAAAGACGTCATGGGTTCAAACTGATATTTGTGGCAAGATTATGAATCTTTGATTCTGGCTGTCGGTTGGGCTCCTTGACTTTTTCCAGGTTGGATGTCCTGGGGCGGGAGGTCAAGTTGGTTCTTATGTGTGCATATCTGACTCCTGGCTCCAGTGGCTGAGAGCTGGGGCTGGCTGGGGATCTTTCATTCCACATGCTTCTTTCTGCCTGGCAGGCTTACGCTTCCTAACAGCATGCCAGTCTCATGAAGGTTGAAGTCTATGCTGCAGGGCTATCCAATCTTTTGGTGTCCCTGGGCCACATTGGAAGGAGGAGAATTGTATTGGGCCTCTTAAAATACACTAACACTAATGAAAGCTGATGAGCTAAAAAAAAAAATTCAAAATAATCTCATAATATTTTAAGAAAATTTATGAAATTATGTTGGGCCACATTCAAAGCCATCCTGGGCCATGAGTTGGACAAGCTTGCTTTATGGGGTGGCTAGCTTCCCCCAGAGTGAATGCTCTAACAGAAATGGGCAGACGATTCTTAGGACCAAATCTTGGAAGTTTCAGAAAAACACTTCTGCTATATGTTAGTGTTCAATAAAGTAATTAAGGTTGTCCCAAACTCAAGGGAAGTGGAATCAGATGCCACCTCTCGATGGATGACCTCTCAATGGAAGATCACCTCTCAAGAGCAGGCCTACTGGTAGTCTTTGATCTACCTCAAGTACCAAGGAGAAGAACATGAGACACACTTATACTTAAGAGATGTATGCAATATGAAAAAAAAGAATAAAATTATGGCATTTCTGAAGCACACAGAAGGAATTCTCAGAGCAGTTAGATTTGTGATTGGAAAGAAGGATTTGGTATCTTCAATTAAATTTGTCTACTTGAATAAGTAGGGTAAAGAGAATTATAATACTAAAGATAGTATTTAGTATGATGGACTTTGTTCTTTTTTCCCCCTAATTTGAAATTCTACTTGTTTATTAGTTTCTTGGGGAATCAATTCATATGACTGGCTAATTCTTATAAATTTAGTATCTATAACCAAGTCAATATTTTTAACTTTCTAATTTTAATTAAGCTATTGTATCTTTCAGAAAAATTGTTAGTGACTTAATCAAGTCCACCACTGATGAAGGCTCCTGGTATAGGAAACTTGTGTGTGTGCGTGTGTGTGTGTGTGTGTGTGTGTGTGTGTGTGTGTGTGTGTGTGTGTA